>CAJVPI010000358.1:0-33539 GCA_910592345.1 Paraglomus brasilianum
AACAAAATCGTTCATTTCGTACAAAGTTGAGACCAGACTTTACTCTCGAGCGATAATGATATCAATCTCTGTGTAACCTGCAACCTGGTCAGGTGGGGATTGCATTTTTTGCCACTATTCATTATAGTAAATTGTAGATTAACAATTAAACCGAAATTTTCTCTATTCTAATATGAAATTTAAAAATTTTTTGGGGGGCGCTTTTTTTGGGATTTGGGTTGGGATTTAGGGTAACTTTTGTTAATAGAAGAGTATATGTGGGTTTCAGAGGCATTAAAGAGGATCCAATTTCGTTTTAATCCGATTTCGTTTTAATCTGCTACAATCAATAATGTGAGGAGATACGTACGTATCTAACAGTTACTTCGCGCCTTTTAAAGTCTCAAGTTTTACGTCACTTGAATTTGCGGGTTTAGCCATATTTAGGGAACGAAAAATTTAATTTGAAGAGAATTTATCAGTGATGGGTCAATTAAACCCAGTTCTTTAGTTATATATATTGAAATCTTCAACAAAAAGTGGCATGTTATAATGACCTGATAAGAAAGTGTTATATTATTCGAAAAATGGCGTGTTATATGACCTGATTTTTAAAGACAATGGTATTTATGCTGTTGTGTTACTCAGGTCATAAGTCAAGATGAACGAACGACAAAGTTCTGGTGACAAATGAGCATTTAAGGACATGCTACATAAAGTGCAGTCATGTCGCGTCTATCTTTTCGAAGAAGTTCATGGTAAAAAGACCAATTTCTAAGCGGCTAAAGCTGCGGGATGTACTAAAAAGAATTCATCATAAATGCGTAGGAGAATGCTCAAGATCTTGCTTAAGAATTCCGATCATCGTAGACTATTCGTTTACTTGACAATATTATGGGCTCATGTAACTTAATCAATTAAATACTATTAGTTAGTGGTAATAGTAATAGGTTGCAGATGGCGTAAATATTGCTGATGTCATTTTTCGCAGTGGTCAGCGTCTATTTTAGCGTGTGAAAAGTTGCAGGTTAAGAACTGGATAAAGCGATTTATCATATTTGATGAGCATTCGGATTGATGTCCGGGTAAATATAATTGCAAACAACCGGGACTAACATTTGACTATAATCCGAAGACATTACTATTACTATGGTTGAGCGCACGCACATTAGGTTTATTGCTATTATTAACCGCGAATCTTTTGGTAAAATTTTCATGATTTCCTATTACGCAACGCGTTCTTTGGATAGCAGACAATGTTTGAAATCTGATGATTTATTGTTATTGTATACTATTACGATAAAGGATAATTATTGTTCGGATAATAAATTTGGGATTTACCGCGTTATTGTTACAGTGGACCCTCTCTAAATGCAGCAACCAGTTCAATCCCAAGCTTGTAAGATCAGTACCGTTATAAAAGCAATGCGCCTGACAAACCGCATGCACCGAGAGATGAGAGGTCACTGTATTAGTAATTAATAGTTTGGCCCATCATCTCACACGAATTTTCTCGCTAAATTTCGGATAATCCCAAGGACGTTTGAAACTCAATTCTCTCCTCTCTTTTCTTCAAGAAAACTGTTTACAGTCAGTCGTCTGGAACAAACACCTCATTTGTCTTTCCCAATCACTTTTCCATCTGCCTTTTCCAATATGGCTGCGCCACCAGTTCCACCTCAAAGCCAAGTTATCCTAGATCTGACTAAAAAACGGTTTCGCGACGACGATGCTCTGAAAATACGTTTACTCTCTACTGTTGACCAGAGTCAGCCAATCAGCAATCCGTGCGATCCACGACCCGAGGAGCGTTATTTGGAATATCCATATCTATATAAGCAGGAGAAGATAATTCTAATGCCCGATCTTGTTCGACAAGCTTTGTTTAGTATCCTTTATTATCTGGGTTTTTTTCCAGCATGAAAAGAATTTCGATTTTTATTAAACACAAAACGAGTCTTATTCTTAACTAGACTAATTGCAATCCTGTAGCAAGCACGGTTAGGCACGCATTGTGGGGCGTGTTCTCGTTACTGAATTTTGTATATTTCGTCGTGGATAACAAAGTATTCCTTTGGGAATACGAGAGAGCGTAAGTTGACAGTAAAGTGTTTTATGCGTTTTTGTGTGTGGGAATTAATTATGTAAATTAAGAAGGACTTTGTGTAGTAATCGGATACCAATGATTACGTGTTCTTTGGGTGATTGATCGAGCGTTGCGTTTTCTCTCTCTTATTAACGTGGCAAGTTATACATTTGTGCTATGATTATTGTTGGGCACAGAAATGACAACGATGCCATAGCTTATATAGATGTACCGGAACGATCTGTCACGAATGTTCAGCTTGTCAAAGCGCGACCAAGTAAGCCGAATTATTGATTATTGTATTGATCGTAATGTGGCAATGTAAATCTTATGTTATTCTGATTATTAAAAGATTACTGGATTGATGCTATCCAGTATATTATGACTGTTGTAACTGAAGAGAAGATTCATATATGTGGTATCTCCCGTGAGAATAAGAAGACTGCAATATACAACAGTCCCTCCGAAGTGTATCACTCGCCAACTACTTTGGCTGTAAATATGATAGTTGGTTCGGACAATGGGCGTATCTTTTTAATAGCGCAGAGTGATCTTTATGAACTGATATACCAGGTTAGAGGATGAATTTACGGTTAACGTCGTTGACTTGTGGCTTACAATTTATACAACTCTAATTATGTAGGAGGAAGGCTGGTTTCGTCCAAGAATTTCTTTAGTAAATTTAAGGTCCAGCTCTATACTTCCAAATTGGTCAATATTTCGTAGTGGAGGTATGTGGTATATATCTTCACATATTATTCTCCGAGTGTGTCAAAGCCTTATTTACTGATATTACCTTAAGCTGCTGTAAAGTACCTGGCGATCGATAATACGCGACGAACGTTATTCGTGTTGTTGGAAGATAATACTGTCGAGGTACTATCATTACAGCATTATCGCACTGTACTTTTTTCGTCCTAATGATGATGCTTTTGTTACTCAGATGTATTTCTTGGGACAAGATGGAAACAGCTTCATAAGCAAGGGCAGATTTGACCAAAGTTCAAGGGAGAGAATAAAAGTAAAAAGACGGATCAGTGATAATAATTTGATGGTAACTGACCCAGGCAACTTTATTTCTATACACGCTGTCTCAAAGACAGAATCTGCTCAATATTGTCTTGTTGCGGTATCAGAATCAGGTAAACGTCAATGAAGATATTATTAAATAACTGTATATTTGACCGCATCTAAATTATAGAATCCTTAAACAATTCATAGGCCATCGATGGTATTTCTCATGCACGAATAACTCACCCTACGCCAGTTACTTATATCCTCAACCAGTTGATTCAAGGATACGAGAACCAGATAGTATCACCTTTGCTCATATTCTTTCTCCTCCGCCCACCGATACACCTTCCACGACAACTGGTCGTTTGTCAACCAAATTCCAATTGGCTCGCTATTATCATGGTCTATTTTTCGCCAAACGGATTGATGGTGACCAGACTACGATAATTCAGACAGCCCCTAACTTTGGCGCTATTTATGAGCAGTTAGACAGAAATCAAGTTGTAGGTAATCAGTTATTAAAACATAGCAATTGTTTGGCTCTATTTAATTGTCTTTTACAGAGTATTTCTGATTTTAGGACCGAGGATCTGTTAGACATTATGAGCTCTTTTGCATTAGTACTCTTGGACCTGCTCGTAACCTGTATGAAATTACAGAGAAGTATAGTCCATTGTGCGATCCCAATAAGAATGATGCCTACTTTAACGAGTTGATAAGCCAGTTTGCAAATCCCAAAAGGAGCTTTGTTCTTTTGACAGAAAAAAGTAAGCATCTAAAACGAATGTATAGAAGAAGAATATATATACTGATTCCTTTTTTTTTTGCTATGGAATTCTATTGGCACAGGTGTTACAATATGGACAAAAATGCGCCCAGTCGATTTTTTGAGTATTTTTCTGGAACGATTTGAACAAGATTCAAATACAACTGAACTCGATAAATTCAGGCAGAAGTAAAGTATCGAACCGTGTGCTAAATGTGAAACTGTTGTCATATTTATTGAAAAGGGATGATTTTTACCACAGCTATGGCGACGTTGAGACAAGCGCAATGTGCTTTTACATAGCTTCTCCCGCGAGCAGAAATCTATTAATGCAACTGCGTGTCAGCCCTGCTCGACCTCCATTCACGCTGCCAGGTACTCATCTACCTAGTTGGATAATGCGTTTTATAGATGTCATAAACGAACTAAAGTGTATAAACATTCCCGATTATTGAGCAAATCCCAATTTCCCAACTGGACCAAGAGTGCTATATGAAGGCGTTTGTTTATATCTGGCGAGAACTTTGCGACCAGTCTGGAAAGAAAAAATAGTCAAGCCAAGGTAAATTTTGTTATCGAATAATTGTTCCAGTTTATTAGATGCAAATACGAATGCAACTACTTCATCGTCCTCGTAATTAGAGTTATCAAATGCTATTATTGTTATTGGTAGTCCCACAGATACTAACCCCAACAGAATGGACACAAACATACCACGCGAAGTCCTTGACGAAATCACTCCAAAAATTTTGAAGACGAGATTGTTCTTGGAGACGTAAGTTTGAAGATCAGCTACGTTTTCATATAATTACATTTGGGTAACAATATTAATAATTTGATTCTTTGTAGCTATCCAGACTTTGGTATATTCCCGCAGGGTGGTGATAGAACACTTCAGGTAATTCGGGTGGATCTCTGTTTGGTTTGATTGTTTTAGTTGCTAACAGTCTAATCTTACCCTTTATATAGCAATCTCCCGATTCCTTGATTCCTCCCTATGAATTGCTAGTTAAATGCGCAGATACTATACAGTTTGTTAGGTTAATGATAGATTACAATCTGCCCGAAATTTTGGCGAGGTAAATGATCATAACCATGGTCAATATCAACGTGTATATGTATGCTCTTTGTGACTTGACAAGACTTTTTTCTACAGTTTATCGGTGCGCAGTCGGAAGGCTATAGCTGAATCTACATATGAAGAATTAGTTACCAATAATATTGCCAGGAAGAACTGGCAAGAGCTAGTTTTGGCTATTATCAAACGGGAAAACGGTCCACATGTAATTAAGCGTGTATTTCTCGTCTATTTGTGCGATGTAAGACCCTAGAGATACACTGAATATGTTTGTCCATGTAGGTCGACACGCTGAGTCGTGCCCTTGAGACTTACTGTAAAACTTTCTGCAATGCAGCTGATGTACAAATATTCAGGGTACGATTTATGGACGTTCATAATATTGCTAAGATTTTCTGATTATTTAATGATGCGTTAACGTAACATTTATTGTCGATAGGCATATGAAGAGCTTCAGAATGCTAAGGTTGTTGATGGGTCAACCGCTCCCAATAGTTTATCCAAGGCTTTAGGGTATGTATTATAGCAGAATTGGTACTAGCAGTGATGCTAGATAAGTTAATGAAAACAACCAACATTTTGTATAAATCTATTCAATTTTATTAGTTTGTTTTGTGAAGGCATTGAGAACATGACGTTTGGAACATTAGAAAGCATTTGCACGGAATTCCAGCAATTAGGGTACCATTCGGGTATGTGCATTGTTACATATATTCGGTTCAATAAAAACTTTTGTTAACATCTTATCTTAAATTTTAGAGGCGATTACACTTGCTCTCTCTGGTGCTAACAAATTAGATGTTAGCCACAGGCAACCATATTATGACTTGGTGATAAATATAATGAGGGATGCTGACGTATTTAGCGATAGACCAACCTGTAAGTCAGCAGCAGATCAACTGTAGCTTTCACATCAATGCTGTTATGCTAATCATTTTTACTACCCACAGATTACGATAATCAACAAAGAGATGTTGTGCTTGATACTGCTCTTACTGATGCAACTAATTTAAACGATAAGGGGTTCATTTTTACAGTATACGATGAGTTTTTCCGTGCGGGAACCATTCGTAGATTATTTGAGGTAGTTTCTCAGTCCGTCTATTGTGACTTAACGTATATTGTATCTGTTCTTGAGTCAACGTTGCTAATTGATAAATATTCAAAATCTAGCTACCGTACCCGTATCTTGATGAGTATTTCCAACATAACATAACTCCGGATGAAGTGGGACTAATAAAACAAGAGCTCTATTGCGATTATTGTACTATACGAAATAATCCTGCAAAGGCAGCCGAGATCAGATATAATCTGGCGCATTCGATGGAGTTAGTTGATGACATGATTTTTTTCTAGATTGTATTTGCTACTTGTTATTCAACATCCGCATCACGCAATGATTAACATTATTCCAATACCTGCTCAGCTTCAACATAAACTTGGATAAACGGCTTGAATATCTCAGTCGCTGTGTAGCGGATGCTCGAAGTGCGCAAATAACTACAGATACGCGCGAAATGGTAGAACGCTTACGGATGTATGAAGATGCACTGAGAGTGGCACATGTCCAGCATGAGATTAAACTTGAACTAGAAGCACGAGGAATACGTGCAGACGAGCTTGATCAAAATTTGATCGACAGGCAGCAGGTATTAGAAGTTTACGGAACACCCATCACTGCTTTTATTGTCCTTCGTGATTATTAATTGCCGATTATCGCTTTATATGTGAATAGCTTTTTGAAGATTATGCAGAGAAATACAATCTGCATGAAATTAAATTATCGCTTTTTAGTGCAAGTGCTCGGCCTCATATGCTTGACGTGGCGAATGTATGGAGAGAAATCATTGATAATTGTAAGTATTTTCGACTGATCATTATTCGTATAATGTCTTAATTTGATTTACGGTTATATGACTACTTGACACATAACAATCCGACATTCAGGTCCATCATTTGATGCTGCGGCCGAAGTAGTCATCAGGTTAGGACGTAAATTTGCTCCAAGAGACTTGTATGTCTTTCCTATTGGTATGTATACTATTTAATAGTAAAAGTATGCGATACAATTCCACAATGTTAACAACGTTTTATCGGAATACAGTGAGTATTGCGTATTATTTGATATCGTACTGCAATTTTCAAGGATACCCGCCACGTGGGTCCTTAGTTCGAGTCTTGTTGATGGCCAATGCAACTTTTCACGATATTTATGACGCATTGGATCATTTAATTAATGAGAAGGTGAGGTTTATTCTCTTTATTGTGATCATGCTGACTGTTTATATAACTCAAATGATTCTTCAACTGTTTAGCCTCTACCTCTTCATGAGCGAGACGCTACCATATTTATGCTTGGTGAATTGGCAGAATTACTTACTCAATGGATTCAATCTGGCCAGTGAGTGTATATTACATTATAAGCTCTTCATTTGGATTCATTGCTCCCTGTAATACATTACTGACTTATCCTTCACTTGTAGGTTGATGTATCACGACGTAAACAGAATCTTAAACAGTTACTCACGGTATTTACTAGCAGCGCAGAGCCTATCGAATGGTCCGGCAACTGGTCCTCTCGCTAATGAGTTTGCTGATATAGAAATTAAACTTAGATCATTATCATAAAAATAAATAAATCTATGTCTCCTGTTAGTATAGAACACTTGTATAATTCAATGGATAATTTTGGCGATAATTGTTTGTATAATGTACAGTATTAGCTGGCTTTTTCAAACGTATTGTCAATAAAAAACAGGCAAAACATTCTGTATTGATTCAATAATATAACAAGTGATATACAGCAATTCAACTCATCCAATGCTATTCTACGTGCGGATAAAAACACTCAAAGGTTCATTTATCCTAAATAAAATATTCACGTCAAATTTACGTGTAGTCTAGCTGATACATTTCACATGATCGACAGAACTCAAAGATCAAAGATAAGACCTGAGAAGCGTCACATGGAATAAAATCAAAGCAAAATAGTGACAATCCCAAATCCCAGAATGACATGAATTCACGTCAAGTAAGTTATAAATCAGGTGACACAAATCCCATAATCAACACGGTAACAAATAAAACCAAATGGCATTTTCCAGGGTTTGGGCATACATTATTAATCATTACTATGTGCAAAAATACTTGCATAGAAATGTAAAGGCTTCCTGCGAGTTTCCATGGCACATTATATTAACGCAGGGGATCATCTGAGAGCCATTTCCGTGTAATCAAAGATGGATTTGGCTTATTTCACATCTGCGACATAAAAGCTATCAATCGAAAGTGGCGGGTGTGGATTTTAACGAGGCGAAACCCATGTTTTGTTCAGAGACTGCTTAGCACTGTATTCTACGCATCATACTGATTAAAGTTTTGATAGAAGTTTTAGTTCAACTGTTGTTGCTTCAGTATACGTCTCCTTTTGCAGGATGCAAGTTAGACTATAATATCGTAACGTTGTATAATGACGTTACCCTTTCTTGCGAACACATATCATTGTGGTTAGGAAATCAAGTTACCATACGCAATTTTTCAGTAGTGTAAGACGTCCATCTTCTGAACACTACGCGCAAATAGGCGATAAAAAAGGAGTGAGCAAGACGATGTTATTAGTAGGAAAGTCATATCATAGACACGGAGCGACAAAGTATAGGGATACTCTGGCTTTGGGTTGAACATTTCTCCTATCACTCTAGTACTGGTGAATCTTATTAATTTTAAAGAATAGTTTCTGATTTACTTCCGAATGAGAAGTTTTGCAAATTGAATTGGCGGAACTAGACCTTATAATTATGACCTAGATTTAGTGATGATAACATTCTCAAGGCGAATGCAGATAATAAATAATAATACCAGCGAAAAATAATTTTACTGAATGTGGCATTTTCATTTCTAATATATCGGTTTAATTAACTCTAACTTTTGTATTTAAAACAGAAACGCAAACAGGGAGTTAATGAACAGTTTTGTTCTTCTTTATGTTCACTTTGATTTTATTAATTATTGAGATCGATCTCAATTAGTATAATTATAAGTTTGTTGATTTTCGCACGTAAAGATAGGAGATAACGTTAGTCAATCCAATAAAGTAAGGCAAATCTGCTTGCAGTATTGTATTTGTTAAGACTACAACTATTACTATATTGTCTTCGCTCCCTTAACATTTGCTTCTGGTTAATAGAAAACATCTTTGGCAAATGCTTTCGCAGTAGATAGTCTTCAATAAATCTAAGAATTTCACCTCTGATTATTGAATACTAATGCCCCCAAATGGCGGCATATAACATTAGATATAACATTTGAGGGAAAATGGTTTTGACAGCCTCAAACTGAAGACTCGAAAAAAATATTAACGCTCTTGTCCTTTTTCATCTTTGCTTTTTCTTTTCCTCAAGTGCCTACCCGTAATTATATAAAGCAAATATGTGAAAATCACATTTACCGTACATAAAGTTCAGAACACGTGATTTTCAACGATTGTGCTAATTGGATACATAAATACATTCCGATCCCACGCGTCATACGCGGTATTAAACCAAATTTGCTTTTTGTCTCTTACACATTCTCGTCACTTCTTTAATATTAATTCTGTAGGCCATGTATGTCTTAAAGAGGGGTACGCTATTTCAAGGATCTAATGCAAGTGCTTTTTTTGGGGCGTATATCAAGATTCATTAACAATAATCGTACTATTTACTTGGTAGACGGTCGGAAAGAAAGTGTTGCCTTTGACAAGGTATTTGATTATGACTAAACTAATAGTACAGATAAAGCAACAAATGTATTAAAGAAAGATTACTTACTATATAGATAACAGCGCGCATTAATAAACTATGCTATGGGCTCGATACGAATTATGTTGACCCCGTTACAGTCACCCAAAGAGTAAGCATTCCTCGCGTCAAGAAAAGGCTGCACAATACAACTTTATGTCCTTAATCAACCGCGTGTTTTTCATATTTTATTAGGTTATATCCGGTGTTTATCAAGGAGTAACGACAGTTGAACTCGACAATTTGGCAGCGGAAACTACTGCTTACATGACAACTAAACATCCTGACTATGCCATTCTTGCAGCACGCATAGCAGTATCCAACCTTCACAAAGAAACTAAAAAGGTTTTTTCTCAAGTAATCGAAGATCTTTATCGATATATAAATCCCACTTCACAAAAACACTCGCCGATGATCTCAGACTATACTTACAATACGATAATGCGTCACTCCGACAGATTGAATTCAGCAATAATCTATGATCGCGATTATATGTACAATTACTTTGGTTTTAAGACACTCGAGCGATCATATCTCCTGCGAATAGGCGGAAAGATCGTTGAGAGACCTCAACATATGTTGATGCGGGTCGCAGTCGGCATCCACGGAGACGACATTGAAGCTGCTATTGAGACATACAATCTGATGAGTTCCAAGTTTTTCACTCATGCATCACCTACACTATTTAATGCTGGGACACGGAGACCTCAGTTATCAAGTTGCTTCCTGCTAACGATGAAAGATGACTCCATAGAAGGAATCTACGAAACCCTCAAAACGTGTGCAGTGATATCCAAAACTGCTGGTGGAATTGGATTTAATATACATAATATTCGAGCCTCAGGGTCATATATCGCTGGCACTAATGGTTACTCAAATGGTATTATCCCAATGCTACGTGTATATAACAATACTGCACGATATGTCGATCAAGGTGGCAATAAGCGTCCAGGTGCATTTGCTGTTTACTTGGAGCCCTGGCATGCCGATGTTTTTGATTTTCTAGATCTGAAAAAGAATACTGGCAAAGAAGAAGGTCGTGCTCGTGACTTATTTTATGCCCTTTGGGTACCTGATTTATTCATGAGGCGAGTTGAATCGAATTCACATTGGAGTCTATTTGACCCCAATGAGGTGCCTGGACTAGCAGACGTCTGGGGAGAAAATTTTGACGTTAGTATAAATTTTTTACGTACCGATTGCTGTTTATCAGTGGTTCTAGCATTTAATGATATTCATTGAACTGACACTTGTTATAATACAGCAACTGTATGAATCCTATGAACAAAAAGGTTGCGCACGCAAAACGATTGAAGCTCAAAAGCTGTGGCATGCCATTCTCGAGTCTCAAATAGAAACCGGTACTCCATACATGCTTTACAAAGATGCATGTAACCGCAAGTCAAATCAACAGAATCTCGGTACTATAAAATGTAGCAATCTCTGTACTGAGATCATCGAATATTCGAGCCCAGACGAAGTTGCAGTATGTAATCTTGCTAGTATTGCGTTGCCAACATTTATTGATAAAGGCCAATATAACTTTAAGAGATTGCATGAGGTATGTATGCTTAACCTATAAATGAAAACGTATTGACCGTAGCATGACTTAATGTGCATTGAACTCACTTGATGTAGGTTACCAAAGTAGTGACGCGTAATTTAAATAAGATTATCGACGTCAACTTTTATCCTGTGCCTGAAGCACGTCGATCTAATATGCGACATCGCCCAATAGGCATCGGAGTTCAAGGTAAGAATCCGTCTCATTTTTGACTCTTATGAGATTGTTTTTATGAATCATGTCGGATTAAATTGCTTTTTGGTTCTATTGTTTAAGGTCTTGCGGACGCCCTTATTTCAATGCGGATGCCCTTCGACTCCCCACATGCCAGAGAGTTAAACAGACAAATATTCGAGACCATCTACCATGGTGCACTCGAAGCTTCGTGCGAACTCGCTGAAAGTTTAGGTACTTATGAAACCTATGAAGGCTCTCCTGTATCAAAAGGCCTTCTACAGTATGATATGTGGGGTGTTGAACCGACAGATCTTTGGGATTGGGACTCGTTAAAGAAGAAGATTGCCGCTCATGGCGTCCGCAATTCGTTACTAGTTGCACCTATGCCGACTGCATCAACATCACAGATATTAGGATTCAACGAGTGTTTCGAGCCTTATACAAGTAACATTTACACCCGGCGCGCACTTGCTGGCGAGTTCCAGATTGTGAATCCTTGGTTACTCAAGGAGCTTGTTGAGATGGGATTATGGAATGAAAATATGAAGAATAGAATTATCGCTGCTAATGGGAGTATTCAGAAAAGTACGTTAGGCTATTTTCTTGTTAATTTCAATTGTTAAGTGTCCTTACAAACTGTAACTCATGGTCACTTTTAATATGTAGTAACAGGGATTCCGGATGAATTGAAAGCATTGTACAAAACGACATGGGAGATTTCTCAAAAAGTTATTATTGACATGGCAGCCGATCGCGGTGCCTTCATTGATCAGTCGCAAAGTCTAAACATTCACATTGCGGAACCAACCTATGCTAAATTGACTAGCATGCATTTGTGAGTATTAACTATTATTTGATTACGTTTAATTCACCATATTCACTAATCATTCAATTTTCTAGTTACGGATGGAAGAAGGGACTAAAAACTGGGATGTATTATTTGCGAACCAAACCGGCAGCAGATGCTATCAAGGTTGATACAACGTTATGTGGTTTACGCGATTTTCCCAACATTGAGACTAACACATTATATATTACATCACAGTTTACTGTGGATCAAACATCCCTCAAGGAACTAGACTCTAAACCAGTGCTTCCCGTATTAGTGAAATGAACTTTTAATAAAGACAGGGCGAAAAAAGTAATGAGAATGTAATGCATCATAATAAAAAATTTGATTTTCTTTGCCATATTCAACCAATTAAAAAAAAGAAAAGAAGAAAAAGTTGTATTTCAATAACACGTGTTAACAAGACTTATTACTAATACAATTTTTTTGTTTTTGTCATGCACGTTTGCCAACTTTACATTCACTTAATCAACGTTATATGACTATAACCTCTTTGTGGGAGGCTGGCACTCTAATGCTGACGCTTTGCACAGTCTGAAATCTATTCTGCTTTCCACTGTATACAAACATAGGTAAACTCCACAAGTCGGACCCGATGCTGTCCGGCTTATCAAGGAATTCGGATTATCGAATAGAGCGGACGCTCGAAAGATATTAGCTGTTAGTACGCAATTACGCGGATAGCTGAATATGCCAAAACGCCAAGTCGAAGTTTAAATTTTCCTCTGATTCAACAGTTATGAAATTGTTGTTGTTGCCCTTATTTGAGATAAGTTAGTCACGCAATTGAACAATTAAATAGGCTACCCGAAGCATAGTTCAACTACTGGTAGTACGAGCCAAGATTAGTAACATCCTCTGTTTGGTGAACACGTCTACACGAAAGATAATATCGTTATCTCTCCTAAAAAAAATACAACCGTTGCAATACGTAATAAATTTATTGAAAATAATAGAGAGAATCAACTATTAAAATTTATGCTTTTTTCAAGCATGCAATTGTAAAGGCGATGGCGAGAAATGATGACGTATTCCTCGCGACAATTTCTGTACTATCGCAAGAGGCCAAAATCTCAGATTGGCCAACATTCGACAGTTAATATTTTCGCACCTGGCCTCTAACAAAAACGTGAGATATAGAAGGGGGAAATGGCATTGTCCACGGTTCTACAATGTCCTTAATTTCTTAATATCTATTTCTTATAATCATAGGAAAAGCGTTGTTCGATTTATTTGAATTATCGTTTTATACGATTTCATTTGCACTACTGCTCACGATTGCTAATATAAGAATGACCCCCACTTTTTGGACAATCTTTAACTATAAATACATCCCATCCAAATAGACGTCCATAAAGGGTCAAGCAGTCCTGGAAAAGAAGTTAAGCGTTACACGCGGATCTTTCAATCTTATATTAATGTTAAATATTCGTGGTTGCTATAATGCACATGAATAAACTACGTTATAAGTATATCTATAAATTAATAACGATTTTTGAGAATAGCGATTTTTAACGTCATAATAACGAGGTTGGTTTCTTTCTTAATAGTTTGTGGCGTAGTTTGATACGTAAACATGGCATAGGAGTATCAATAGATAGGCGTGTTGAAAGGAAATAGTAAGGGCATTTATAAAAATTTTCAAAGAGCGCATGGATAAATTAGCCATTGCGATCTGCGAAAAAAAAAAATTAAATTTTTTCATATTATTATCCATTTCGTTTTTAATTCTAACAGCACGGCTTGTAGTCAGGAGGCGTAGATTTTATTGCGCGTTAAAATAAACATTTAACCTGATTTATCAATGTGAAGTAAAAATCATATCCGCTTGAAAAATTAAATTGATTAACGACTTTGACAAAGAATGCTAAAATAACGGGTAATTGACACTAATTCTAACAATAATAATACAAATGTTTCGGACTTAGATTTCGGTAGAGCTGCAAATGATCATCGTCCTGAACTACTCTATCTCAGTACTGCAGAAATCACTTGATCAAATCGCTGTTCCCCTCTTTAATAGCGGTTGAGCCATTCTTAAAAGATTCAAACTGTACCTCTTCGGCTCTTCCACTCCCAGCTCTATACTACACTCTAAGTCCTCTACTCTATTAAAACTAACTAATTATAAGATAGCTAATTTAATAGATGGGCAAACATGCATGATTTTTTAAAATGTTCATCACCCTCAAAATATTGCTTCTCTTCCAGCCGCTTTCCTCCACTACCGCATTTTCTTCAGTTTTGTGGTTTGGGGGCTTCTGGTATCGGGTGTCTGAAGGTTAGGATTGTTGCCGCGTCTTCTCAGTAGTAACAGGTCGGTAGTTGAGCGGAATACATATTAGATTGCTTGGTTATTGACAAGCATATCACTGTTTTGTTACAGTCAAAAGCAATCCGAGTATCGAGATCATGTGGATCATGTGTCGGCAAACTTTTTGAAACCGAGGAAGTGATTCGTATGTAACTTCTAAGTGTATAATAGATATAACAATAATAACAGTTAGTTTTGCTATTCACTGAAGACAAAAAGATACCTTTTGTTGAAAAGACGTCGATATGTGAATAAATTAACAAACGTACAATAAACAGCTTCGTTATCACATTATTATCCTTAAACTTATTCGGTGCGATAATGGGGAAGCAGTTTTGTGTGCATTGTGTAGTCGTGTACCGCACGTTAGTGGAGGGCCGGAATGTTCGCTCTTGTGCAAACTCTTTCGTCGGTTATGCGGTCGGCAAACCGTGTTTTATTGAGTTCATTGTTCGATGGGCGCAATATGGTTTACGGTGAAGGTTTGTATATCAAGTGAGTTTGTGATCGCGTTTTTTGGGGAGGAAAGGAGAGAAGCGTCTAGTTATATACGCGTAAGACGACAATTTGGTGCTACTATTATCAGTAAGGTCTGCGACTGTCAACCAATAGTAAAGCACAAACGGGCATCAATATATTGCCTAGTGTAACACATCATTACATCATATCAGTATCAGTATAAAATTTTTCTCAATTTTAATTAAACTGATTTCTATGATAGTGTCGTGCCGACGGTCACGGGAGAGCGGATAACTCAGAGGTATGGTTACTCCTACTCGCTAAATATAACGACAGTTAATAGTCGATCGATAGACGCCAATCACGTCGTTCAAGCACCTTTAGCGTTCAATCGTAGGTGCAACTAAATAAAGGAACACAAAACTCCAATCACGTCGTTCCTCGAGTATATTCACTATTATTCGTCGATGGAATTAGTTTCAACAGTCTATAATTCTGGAATGTTCGATTGCTAATGAACGAATATTTATCGTAATTGTACTCCTAACTGAGATTAACGGTTTCTTATATATATATATATATCGTAATTTACCAGAGAACGAATCATTAATAATGTATTTCAGAGTACAAAAACTACTCGTTATTATTAGAAAGAAATATTAATTGAACATTACAGAACATGATCGACCGAACATTTAGGGATATGAAAAACATGATGCAAACACGATTAATTCTATTGGAAAGTCGCGCTTCCTATATATCTTATGAGGTGTCAGTTTCGCCTAATTATTCTATTTTTGTGTAATATTTGTGACAGTCCTAACAGCATGGTTTGTTATAACAATATAAGAAACTTACACTTCCACCACTATGTACCAACACGATCCACACGAGTCTTTCACATGCCTTCACTATTATCATCATGGAAATGGTTTCTGCTTGTCATCTTTAGCAAATATTAGTATTGATAATTCCAACTTATTCTATTGAACAGATAATAATAAAATAATTTAAACATTACAAAAGTAACAGTTTATGAAAGTTACTAATGGGTAATTGAATAAAACATTTGGCAAATTATAAAATTTGCAATGGCTGTCAATAGAATACTGTGCATACATGGTCCGAGTAAGACAAAATCTAAATTGATTTGTGTAGGCGAAAAGTAAATGCATATGTTGCTTCATAACAATCTGCTATTGATGTAACGGTTTCGGTGTGAACGCATTTTGATAGTTTAAGTTATCTCAAATGTGAGATACAAATCAACGGAGTTAAAAATTCTTTTGTTGCCATTTACTATTACAGCTTGCGTAATATTACACCTGCGAATTGTTATTATCGCCAATACCCTTGCTATTTACATACTGATGAGAGGAGATTATCGTTAGCAAGAACGCATAACTATGTTATCAATTATCAAGAGACAGCTTTTTAGAGCCCTGAAGGTCAGCTGATTAATCACTCTCCGTCTTCAGCAGGCACGATGAAAAACTGGACTTCGATATCGACCGAATATAAGGCATGCAGTATCGAAGTGTTAAGCTTCATGTGATATAACCGAATGATGACGCATGTGTGCCAAATTGTTATCCGTTACTTTACTCTGCATGCTGTACTGAAATATTAATATTATTCTCACGACGATAATTACCAAAGTTATTATAGATACAGTATCTATTTTATAGTCATGGATTTGAAGACTCCTCGTTATTACGAGCTGTCCTGGGATTTGAGAACGTTTCAAGATTATCACATTTTTTCCGACTTATCACATAAATCATGTAGTTTATTGGTGCAAGAGATTATTCTAGTGTGATAATTCCGAAACGGGTCAAATTCTAGAATGTCACAGTCATAACATCATCAATATCAACGTGTAAGAAAGTAGTAAATTCGTATGTTAGGAAAAATAAATTTGAGGATAAAGTTTTCTTTTGAGAGATCAAGAATGAGGCGGAGCTATCTATCCTTTATATGTCACGAAAAACTGTGCATGTCAGGTGCATAGGTTATGATTTTCAAGCCTATTTAGCTCAAACCTTCCTTTCCTGTGACACCTTAGTCAACGTTTCAATTAGTTATAATGTATAAATTAATGTTAATAAGAAACATAAAAACCGCACGTTGTTGCATTGTTCATTCAAATAAGTAGCGTTATTAATACATATATTGCCATATAGTAATAGTGATAGCTTGTGATCGTCAAAACCGTTCGTAAACTGGTCGGCCATAATCGGTTACTACCAACAGGTGGTAACTTTATTTCGACTGAACTCTGCGTAAAGTCATTCTTTATTCTCAATCGCACAAAAAATTAAACTCTGTGTTCATGTGACTCCGATTATCGGTGAAACAAGAACATTCCATAAATAGTACATATGCCATGCCAAAATGAGAAATATAATTAACAAGATTTTCTCCCCTGCTTAACAAAGAAGCGGGCCCTACTAACTATGAATGAATTTAATCAGCGCAGTGCTATCTTTAAACGTAAACTGACATTTAAGGTTTGTGTTTAAAAGCACGGTAATATCAATTTTTTATTTTATTGTCGTATAAATAATGAAGAATGGGGAGATGATTCCTATTGTATTTTAACCTTATCTCTTTTATCAACAGGATGTTGATGTTCACTGCATATTCCATGCATTTGTAGAAATTGCAGATCTAGATGTCACGCGAATACGGTCATGCATGACTTTTGATAAAATCTAATTTCTAATAGTAAATATAGTCATAGTTATGTTAAAAGTTCTATTTCGAAATACATATGTCCTCATCTTAGACTGAACGAACTGTTTAATCAGGGGAATATCGGGGATATACGGTTGTTACGAGAATATAAATAGAGCAATTAAAAGCAATGAGGACACCCGAGTAGCATTCGAAATAGTGGTACAATGAACCCATCTCTAATATCACCTCACGGGACCGGCGGGTGTTAGAGTTAGGGTTTTAAATAAACGACATCATATCTGATAATGATATAAAATACTAATTTATATTGATTTTGATATCAGCGAGGACATGTGATTAGGAATGAATATGTTGATAGGGATATCAACGGGGTATGATGTCAAAATTTATATATGCGGGGGAATTTATATATGGGGAATTTAAAATCCGTTCTTAGTCACTGTTGCTAATAGAAAGAGGTTGGGGTGGATATTAGAGAGGGTTCACTGTATTGGCATTCCTATTATATTCATCATTCAAGTAATACAAGAGTTAGTATTAATCCCTAATTTATCGAATAGAAACTATCCAACATGTCGTCATAATTAAACTCGTATTTGCAATTAGATTCATTCTCTTCGTCACAAAAACACTCAATTGTGCCTTCGTTCAGTCAATTCCTCGGCCGATTACGTCAATAGTAACTTATTTGTATAGTTTGCTCAATTGTATTCAGCGTTCATTCTGCATGCCCAGAGCATTGATGAGCAAGGGTGATGTCGGAATGGTAGATTATGGCATTCACAGAAGAAGATCGTGATGAACAGCGCATATTAATGTTGCAACTATGTGATGTACGCAAGTTAATCCAACTTACCATCACGTTAAAATTAATATGGTTTAGGGTCTGGCTATTGATGTATATACATATGTCTTCATTGTTCCCTGCCATATGACCCTTACCCATTTTTGTCATTCTACGTGTGGGGGAAGACAAGTAATTATATAATGGTCACAAACAGCATTCGTTTTAATAAGAAAACTATTATTTACATGTTAATCAAGCGTGCTATCACAGATTACTTAATTTGCCATAATAAACTATTACATTGACACCATTTATGACATTGCCACCTGGGAACAATTGACTATGGTGATCTCATTCATGCATACAGATTATGATTGATATGTTCATAGATAGATGGATGGATGGATGGGAATAGATAGATAATAGATAGATAGATAAATAGACATATATCCAATCTTTGGTGGATTGAATTATCGAATTATTGTTCCGCTGAGAGATTGAACAAGGAAATGTCCGCTGGTATTCCGTGAACTATGTGATTGTGTTTCTTATTATCTACACATCAGCATTGTAGTGACTTGTTCGTGTATTTAGCGCTGATGGGTCAATTGGTCCGCATAGATCCCTATTAGTCTTTAATTGTATTAAGAATGCTACATTTGGGAGAATACTAATTCAGCCTCCCTTTAATAGTCTCGCCAAGATCTAATCTTTTTTGATATGGAGAAGACGCATGCGAGAGATTTGAGATCATTTGACATGATTGGCAGGCGGGACTGTTGTTATCGATATGTATTATAATTTATCAACGTCGACATGTCTATTTGGATTACTTAATAGGTTAGTTCGTTCAATGGTTGGTGAATTAATGTCGGCTGAATTCCTGATGTACCGATAAGCGCACCGTCCCGAGTGACCATCAATGGTGTTTACTGTTTCTCATGCGAGATCGGGTGTTGCAATAGATTTTTGATGCCTAATAATCGACCAATCATCGAGTGTATATTGTCCTACGCACTCGCAGCATCGTTGGGTCTCATGATCAGATTGGATCTCATGATCAGAATATCCTATCACCTGACAACAACGTTCACCATTTGCATAGCCTTTATCTTATTTTCAACAAGGAAAAAAACGGGAGTAGCGTAATATGCAGTGAGTGTAGTATGACTGGCTGATATAACAACAATTCGTGTCACGCTTGCATCACAAAACACCCTGCAATAAATTTTAGATTATCTGCAAATTTTCTGTTTAAAACTGCCTTAGGAGATAAGCCTATGCAAAAAGATTGGATGAGTTTCACATGTTATCATATCATATCAAGAGGACACATAAAAAAAAAGCGAGCTTACCGACTACTTGGTTGTATAATAATTAAAATCAAAACTAAATTCGAATGGCAAAAACACGATTAAAATAAGTATTAATAATATTACTGAATAATTTATTTGTTATCTGATCGATATCAGTCTTTATTAATCGATCAACCCATCTTTGACATAAATTCCTCAGCCAAGCCCGGGCTGTTATAAAGTTTCCATCATTTTATTACACAACTTCGTTAACGATTCAAAAAAAAATAAATCCCTCTGATTATCATCGGAAAAAACACGGCCTAGTATATATTGACACATCACCAATTTATTCGACTCACTCCCTGTCCCTCTCCTGACTTCTCTCTCTTTTTGCTGTGCGTCTTTTCTGTCCATTGGAATACACATCTCTAATAGTCGTATAGCATACATACCACTAAAGCAATATATATTCGCAGAACAACTATCCCACAAAATTGCAGCTGGGTATCGATACAGCAACTTATTAATATAATAACCTTCGCAAATTTATAATTATCAATCAGAATTCCCATACTTCTGATTTTTAAATAGTATGGTCTCTATTGCAAACGAAGTCACTCAAACAGAAAATAATATCTACGAACAACATCAAGATGAATCGAATAATTCTTGGGCAGGTGCCATTCCAAAGAAGCAAGGTTTATATGACCCAGAATACGAAAAAGATGCATGTGGAGTCGGCTTCATCGTTCACATCAAGGGTGCTCCCTCTCATAAAATTCTCAGCGATGCACGAGGCATCCTTTGCAACATGACTCACAGAGGTGCTGTCGGTGCTGATGCAAGAGACGGTGATGGGGCTGGTGTAATGACTAGCATCCCGCACACACTTTTTTCAATCGAATGTCCTAGGCTCGGCATTCAATTGCCTTCTCATGGTCAATACGCCGTCGGTAATATCTTCTTCAAACCAGAAGCTTCTGTTATGGAAGAGAGCAAGCAAACCTTCGAACGGACCGCCAATCAATTGGGTTTGAAGGTTCTCGGATGGCGTGAAGTACCTATAGACAACTCCATACTCGGCCCAGCAGCGAAATCCCTCGAACCTGTTATTCTTCAGCCATTCGTTACACTCAAGGATTACGCTTCAGAGTCGATTGATTTTGATGAAAAATACTTTGAGAGACAGCTGTACGTACTTCGCAAGCAATCTACCCATAAAATCACTGTCAATAAGTGGTTCTATATCTGTTCGTTATCGAGCAAAAACATCGTATACAAGGGCCAGCTTGCACCCGTGCAAGTTTATAATTATTTCCACGACCTGAACAATGTACACTATAAAACACACTTTGCATTGGTTCACTCGCGATTCTCGACCAACACCTTCCCGTCGTGGGACCGTGCCCAGCCAATGAGATGGTGCGCGCATAATGGAGAGATTAATACTCTACGTGGAAACAAGAACTGGATGAGAGCGCGTGAAGGAATTATGAAATCAGATTTGTTTGGGTCAGAATTGGACTTACTTTATCCAATTATAGAAGAAGGCGGTTCAGATTCGGCCGCGTTCGATAATGTACTTGAACTGCTTGTTATAAACGGTGTATTATCGCTTCCTGAAGCTGTAATGATGATGATTCCGGAGGCATGGCAAAATCACGAGCACATGGAGCCTGAAAAAAAGGCATTCTATCAATGGGCTGCCTGTCTTATGGAACCATGGGATGGACCCGCTTTGTTCACGTTCTCCGATGGTCGATACTGCGGTGCTAGCTTGGATAGGAACGGTCTTCGTCCGTGTCGTTTCTATATTACTGATGACGATCGGATGATCTGTGCTTCGGAGGTCGGAACGTTGTTTATCGAGCCAGATCATATAGTCCAGAAAGGTCGATTACAACCAGGAAAGATGTTATTGGTTGATACTGCAGAAGGGCGCGTAGTTGACGACCGTGAGCTGAAACTGTCTGTTGCTGCCAAGCGAAATTTCGGCGGATGGGTTGAGAAACAAATGATCAGATTACAGGATGTGATTCACAGAATAAAGATCACTGGTAATGGAATAGAAGTCAAGCTAGATTCGTTCACTATTGCTGAGGATCCCAGATTATCTGCATTTGGTTACACTATCGAGCAGTTGAATCTGTTAATGTTACCTATGGTAAGTTACATGCAATGTGGTAGATGTAGATTAAACACGGTTATTTTATTTGACTATATATTGACGCAATATCTACACATAATACTCAAATAGGTGAGCAGTGGCAAAGAAGCTCTTGGTTCCATGGGTAACGACGCTCCACTCGCATGTTTAGCTAGCCAACCTCGTCTAATCTACGACTATTTCCGTCAACTTTTCGCCCAAGTCACGAACCCTCCTATCGATCCTATTCGCGAAGAGATTGTCATGTCTCTCGAGTGTTATGTTGGCCCCGAAGGCAATCTTCTCGAAATAGACGAATTACAAACATGCCGACTGGCCCTACCCTCTCCAGTGCTTACAATTGAAGAACTCAATGCTATAAAACGCATGGACCGTGTATTTCCTGGTTGGGGGGTTGTCACTATAGATATCACTTTTCCCAGAGAAGAAGGTCCGGCCGGATACTTACTTGCCCTTGAGCGCGTCTGTGCTGAAGTATCACATGCCATTCAAGATGGCTTCAAGGTTGTTGTGCTTTCTGATGCAGCAACAGACGTCAACCGTGTTCCAATCTCTTCGCTCATTGCCGTTGGTGGAGTGCACCATCATCTAGTACGTACTAAGCAACGAACAAAAATTGCGCTAGTAGTTGAAACCGGTGAAGCTCGTGAAGTACATCATATTTGCGTCTTGTTAGGTTATGGTGCGGATGCTATTTGTCCATATTTGGTTTTGGAGGCCGTTATGAAGCTCGAGCGAGAAAATGCTATTAAGGGTGACTTGCCTGTTGAAAAAATCATCTCAAATTATAAGAAGGCCGTCAATAACGGTATACGTAAAGTCATGTCCAAGATGGGCATATCAACATTACAGAGTTACAAAGGTGCTCAGATTTTTGAGGCGTTGGGTATCGATGAAAGCGTCATTGCTCGATGTTTCGCGGGTACTGCTAGTAGAATAAAGGGTAAGCTTTTTTATACTCTACGTTGGCTTGTATAATTTTCGTTTACACCAATTGGATGTTTACAAACGTTCGTTTACGTTTTAGGTGTGACATTCGATGTTCTAGCACTTGACGCCATAGCAGTCCATGAGCAAGGTTATCCATCTCGCGACACTGTAATTCCTCCAGGTCTTCCTGAATCTGGAGAATATCATTGGCGTGATGGTGGCGAGCATCACATTAACGACCCAGAAGCCATCGCCAACATCCAAGATGCTGTGCGTATGAAGAATCAAACTGCATACGACAATTATTCCCGCAACCAGCACGAACAGATCAAGAATTGTACACTTCGTGGTCTATTGGATTTCGATTACGAAAATTCAAAACCCATACCTCTCGAACAGGTCGAACAATGGACCGAACTAGTCAAGAGATTTTGTACCGGGGCTATGTCGTATGGGTCTCTCTCTATGGAAGCACACTCAACGCTAGCAATTGCGATGAATCGGATTGGTGGCAAATCGAATACAGGAGAAGGTGGAGAAGACCCGGAACGTTCGATACCAAGACCCAACGGCGACTCGCTACGATCATCTATCAAACAAGTAGCGTCTGGTCGGTTTGGTGTAACTTCATACTATCTCTCAGATTCGGATGAATTACAGATTAAAATGGCACAAGGTGCTAAACCCGGTGAAGGTGGCGAACTTGTCGGCGGCAAAATTAGCAAAGAAATTGCATCCACCCGCAAGACTGTTCCAGGAGTTGGGTTGATATCTCCACCTCCACATCACGACATTTACTCCATCGAAGACTTGAAACAGCTTATTTACGATCTGAAATGTTCCAATCCACGTGCTCGTGTTTCTGTAAAATTAGTATCGGAAGTGGGCGTTGGTATCGTTGCTTCAGGTGTTGCGAAAGCCAAAGCTGACCATATTTTGATTTCTGGTCACGATGGTGGCACGGGTGCTTCTCGTTGGACTAGTATTAAGTACGCTGGCCTTCCATGGGAACTTGGTTTAGCTGAAACGCATCAGACTTTGGTATTAAACGATCTTCGTGGACGTGTAGTAGTCCAAACGGATGGTCAGATTAGAACAGGTCGTGATGTCGCCATAGCTTGTTTGTTAGGTGCTGAAGAATGGGGCTTTGCTACTGCACCGTTAATTGCTATGGGTTGTATTATGATGAGAAAGGTATGTAATACTAAACATTCGCTAGAGAATTTGAGAAAATGTACTAAATCTTTTTTTAAACGGTAATAGTGTCACTTGAACACATGCCCAGTTGGCATCGCCACCCAAGATCCTGAACTCCGTAAGAAATTTGAAGGGCAACCCGAACATGTCATTAACTTCTTTTATTATATTGCCGAGGAATGCCGACAGATAATGGCCAAACTAGGATTCCGGACTATAGACGAAATGGTTGGTCGCACTGACAAACTAAAAGTCAACGAATCATTCCGTACCCCCAAGACACATAATATAGACCTTTCGCCTATCCTAACTCCCGCGTTTACTTTACGACCTGACGTCGCCACACATAACGTTCGCAAACAAGATCATAGACTCTATATTCGCCTTGACAACAAACTTATCGATGAAGCAGAAGCAGCAATAACAAAGAAAGAACCCGTCGTTATTGATTGCTCAATTATCAATACTGATCGTGCATTCGGTACAACACTTTCTAATCATGTGTCCAGACAGTTTGGCGAGAAGGGCTTACCTGATGATACAATACATATAAACGTTAAAGGCTCTGCTGGCCAGTCTTTTGGTGCCTTCCTTGCTCCGGGTATAACACTCGAATTAGAGGGAGATGCAAATGACTATGTCGGAAAAGGACTTTCTGGTGGTCGCATTATAGTATATCCACCGAAAGTGTCTATCTTCAAGTCAGAAAACAACATCATTGTAGGAAACGTGTGCTTATATGGTGCAACTGCCGGTCAAGCGTTCTTCCGTGGTATTGCATCCGAACGTTTCTGCGTCCGTAATTCCGGTGCTACTGCCGTTGTAGAGGGTGTTGGTGATCATGGATGTGAATATATGACTGGCGGTCGTGTTGTTGTCTTGGGATCCACAGGCCGTAATTTTGCTGCTGGTATGAGTGGTGGATTCGCATATGTGCTGGATACAGCGGGTGATTTCAAATCCAAGTGCAACACCGAAATGGTCGAGTTGGGCACCGTTAATGACTCTGAAGAAACCGCTTTCCTTCGGCGATTGATCGAAGACCATCGCCATTATACCGGATCAGAAGTAGCGGATCGAGTACTTAAGAACTTTAATCAATATCTTCTACGATTCGTTAAAGTCATACCTATCGAATATAAACTTGCACTAGAGAAACAAAGACGCTTAGATGAAGAAGAAAAGAAAAAGGTGGAAAAAATAATAACACCAGAGGCCCAAGTATCCGCCAAGAACGAACCAAGCATAGCTGATATTGAAGATACTCAAGTAGACGAGGCGATGGCAAAGAAAAGATTGGAGACAATAGACAAAGTGCGTGGTTTTATGAAATACAAGAGAAAGGTCGACAATTATCGTAATCCTCGCAAGAGAGCTAAGGACTGGAAGGAAATCAACGCTCGGCTTAATGAAGCGGATCTCAAAGTTCAAGCAGCAAGATGTATGGATTGTGGCGTACCGTTCTGTCAGTCCGACACGGGATGTCCAATCGGTAATATTATTCCAAAGTGGAACGACCTTGTATTCAGAGATCAATGGGAAGATGCACTCAATCGATTGATGATGACTAATAATTTCCCTGAATTTACTGGACGTGTATGTCCTGCTCCATGCGAGGGTGCCTGTGTTCTCGGTATCAACGAAGCACCAGTCAGTATCAAGTCTATCGAGTGTGCTATTGTTGACAGGGGATTCGAGATGGGTTGGATCATACCCACACCCCCTTCTATGCGTACTGGTAGGAAAGTTGCTATTATTGGATCTGGTCCTGCTGGACTCGCTGCGGCTGATCAGTTGAATAAGGCTGGACACGAAGTCACCGTTTATGACCGTAATGATCGGTTTGGTGGGTTACTTATGTACGGTATTCCGAACATGAAACTCGATAAAAAAATAGTTCAACGACGTATTGACCTTCTTGCCGCCGAAGGAATCAAGTTTGTTGCTAATGCTCATGTTGGGGTCAACGTCGATGCTAATAAGATCCGTCGCGAGAATGATGCACTCATTGTTGCAACTGGTGCGACGTGGCCACGTGACTTACCTATACCCAACCGCAATCTCGATGGTATTCACTTTGCTATGGAATTCTTGCAGTTGAATCAGCAATCTCTGCTTGACTCGAATCTGGAAAATGGGAAATACATTGAGGCCAGAGGCAAGAATGTGATTGTCATCGGTGGTGGTGATACCGGCAATGACTGTATTGGTACAAGTGTCCGTTTGGGTAAGTGCTGGTTCTTAACATTTTAGTATTTCTATGATTATTTCATCAATATTGTACGTACTTGAAAATTAACGAATCTCGCTTGTTGTTTTTATTCTATTGGTTAGGTGCTAAATCGATTCTGAACTTTGAGCTACTTCCACAACCCCCTGCAAATCGCGCTCCCGACAATCCGTGGCCGACGTTCCCGCGCACGTTCAAAGTCGATTACGGACATGCAGAAGTACAAATGCAATATGGCCGTGATCCTCGTGAATACGCTATTCTTACCAAAGAATTTATATCTGATGGCAAGGGACATGTATCCGGTGTTAATACCATACGCGTTGAATGGACAAAAGAACCCTCGGGACGATGGCGAATGAAAGAACTTCCCGGTACGGAGAAGTTTTTCGAGGCTGACCTCGTCTTGTTGGCTCTTGGATTCTTAGGGCCAGAGGAGAAATTGATTAACAGTCTTGGACTTATGACGGATGCACGAACGAACATTCAGACAGGCAAGGGCAAGTACTCAACAGTAGTACCTGGAGTGTTTGCGGCTGGTGATTGTCGACGTGGGCAGAGTTTGATTGTATGGGGCATTAATGAGGGTAGACAGTGTGCTCGCGAAGTTGATCAATATTTAATGGGTGATACTAATTTGCCAGTTACTGGTGGCATCAAACAACGCTCTCTAGAGTCGTTGTCTCAAAAAATGCGTGTTGGTCTCGTTGTATCAAATTAAAAAAAAGGGGTTAATTTCTTGTTATCGCTATAGATTTTTACATAATTAGGTTATATAATGCGGTCTATTGTACAAATTATGGACTTTTTGTCTGAATTTAATATTTATTATGTAATTTTTATATAAATAGCTATAATCTTTTTTGTACAATTGCACGTCATAAAACAGTAAATATCAATAAAGTCACTGTATAAACAGAAAAAATACCGGAAAAATCTAAAAATGTAAACGCATATGGTATATGCCTATGATGTGAAAGCGGAAACCTTAAAGTGAAAGGACCTTTTTGCAAGGAAAAGCAGAACACAACCGAGACCTGCTGTTATGGGTCAATTTCTCAGTCCTTGCCTCTTTCTTTCCCCTCACACGTATAACGTGGCATTTCAACATCAAGCTGATTTCGAATCACGGATAAAATCGAGAAAAAAAATACAATAAACCATAAATTCAATAAACACGACAAGGGATTGATACTTTCAGATGAACGGCCTCTATCATTCTGTATAAGTTAATAATAGGAAATGAATAACCATGGTCCACGAAACTCACTGCTTGCACAAGATTAATCTTGCACAAAAAATATTGATCTTTTTCAAAGATACAAGCGATACACGCTCAAGAATTAGTGTTTTTGTCTTCTTTCCTAACTTGTTAATCAGTAACACGTTACAAAAACGATAATATGTTTATATTAATTAAGAAAATGAGCGGATTTGAAACGTTATTGCGTGATTGACTAAATGATAAAATAACATGTGTGGATGAGTCGCAAAAGATATTTAATATCATTAAAATTTTTTGTTACTTCTAGCATTGTCCCTCTACCATCGAAATTTGGACATCAAGAAAACCTTGCATGATATCCGTCCTAGATCAACGCACCAACATACAAGAACAATAAATAACAGATGATACAACTTCTATGACTGTAGTTGTGTCCAATCTCTGTAACGATTCAACATAATGGTGACATGTGAATCATTCGTCTTTCTTTGTATTAGACGTTCTTCCGTATTCCTTTTCAACATACTCCAATCCCCTTTTAACTAGCACGCTGCCTTCTTCATAGACGACACACCAAAATGCATGTATGCAAAATATCAAATATCCAATAGAATATACTGTCCACTCAAATATAATCCACAATATTTTTGCAGCTGCCCATGCTTTCGTCAATTCGACTCGTTTTCCTCTAACATAGGTTGCATCGGCTATTGCAAAAGGCGGCACAGCTCCTAGCGTCACTGCAGCTCTTAACCCAGACGTAAATCCATCCTCATGAAATCCGTACTTTGTCCATGCGCCACAATATGATGTATGTAGACCAGGAAGGTTTTGAATTTCATGCAGTTCAGACTGAGCTGCGACTGCTGCTGGAGTGAATAATGGATGGTCATAATCCCAAGAGCCAAACGTCTTTGCCGGAGATGGTTCGTAGATTGGATTAAGAGAGACTAGGACTGGTCCATGTGTCTCTTCTGGGATTGATTGCAAAATATTCATAGAGTATGTTCTAGACAAAGGTCAAGCTCCATTAGTGTGATTTCCCGAAAAAAATTGTACCTAATGCAATAAAGATTACGAAAATACTTACAATGATACTTGACTTATGTTACGCGCATTCTCGCCTGATTTCGTAATGTAATTCCATGAAGAAAATGCAGGTCGACGGGTTGGCATTAACTGAACGAAATCATGTTTTAACACCAAAGTCGGATAACGCATTCAACCGTTCAACCATTCGCAGTTCAATTGTTACCTCTAAATCCGAATGTAAAACAGCTTTGTTCTTGGTGAATTGAAATGTTCCAAGTATTCTCTTCTCATTTTCCGTGGCTTCACTTCCCAGAATTTCCAATGCCTGATCAGCATGCGTGGCCAATATCACATGGTCATATGTTTCTCCAACGTTATTGTCGTCGTTGACGGTTATTTGCACTCCATCTGACGTAGACGTACGCGTTATGCTAGTTACTTTCGTATTTAATCGAATTGAATCTATTTTGGGAGTTATTGCACCAATGTACGTTCGGCTGAGTGATAAATGGAATATACAAATATCAGACAACTTTGTAAATACGTTATCGAAAACGTTTACAGAATTGCAAGTGTTCGACTTCAAATGATGTTATTCTCTCATCATATAGTAAAGATGCTCTATCTACCTTCCATTTTTAACAGTAAGCCATTGAACGCGGTCCACAATTTGTAACAGACTGTGATTGTGCATGAATTGGATTAGAGTAAGAATGGGGAAATCCAGCGAACATTTATCGAGTGGGGTAGACCAAATGGCTGCTGTCATCGGCTGCCATGAAAACGGATCGTAAAGTTGGTTAATAAATTGATGGTTTACACAAATCTCTGTACCAACACAAAACCTTTGTGCGCATACTGGGGGGTTCCCTCGTAAACTTACCAGAAGGTAATTATCCCTAAACGCCTGAGAATATCCATGCCTATCCAACCATTCACCCATATTCATCCTCCTCTCTTCATTATCTTCGGATGTATTTATCAAGTCTGTAGCTCTCCAGTTAAATCTACAGATGTCAAAAATCGTTCTCCACATATCCAAATTCAACAGATTTTCCCATTGGCAAAACACGGTTAATAAATTCTGCCCTGCCCACTCAAAGTCGCCTTTATTTCTTGACACAGAAAACGACATATTCGAAGGCATATATTCAATTTCTTTGTGCTTGAAAAATCGAAGTAAATTAGGATATGTGGGGGGATTGAATACTATGAAACCAGTGTCCACTGGGATGGAAGTCTTAGAATTAGGTGGAGTATAGTCGACAGTGTGTGTATGTCCACCAATGTAGGAGCCAGATTCGTAGAGAGTTACATGATGTGGAGAGTGTTCAGATAATAACCACGCAGCACCCAGGCCAGAGACTCCTGAGCCGATAATAGCAACTTTCTTGGGTGTGGTCATTATGATATTTTGGATATTTTCACAGTACTAGAGAATTCTTCCCCTAAATACTCCGAATGTTGTTCATTTGACTAATCCAAATCTCAAAGATTGGTGAGACCGTTTAAGGGGTTCAGCTGGGTGCAGCACCAAATTTGGAGGTTGACGCTCAAGAACCAATCGAACGTTAATAAGCCATTGGGGCGAGACAGCGGACGAAAACGAAATATGAGACATCAGTTCGTCAACGAAGTAGTAGTTTACAAGTGACGCAAATTTGTATCCCATATGGCGTCATCGTTGTAATCCTTCCTTATCCATGAGCGCGACTGCACAAACAATTTATTGAGCAGGGGTGATAGTTTTGTTATATCAAGTACTTTTCGTAGCCTTCATATATATCTCTAGTTTTTGTCTATCTGCATTCATAGATCGACCATACCACGTATTGTAATTTTTGCGATATTCTTTTTTTTTTTCATTACCCAGCTGTCAGAAGAGATTGTGCTATTCAGCCACGAAAGCAATAAATTATTATCGATTAGTCTACACATTATATGTTTATATCAACAGGGGGATCAATCTAAAAAAATTTTTTTATTCAATTGCAAATTGCGTATTCTATATTAATAAAACAGACGCGAAAAATAGAATCATGGGATTTATGGTGATACCAATTTTTTAATATCAGCCAGTAAAAATTAGTTACATATTATTTTACGATGCGAGTTCGGGTGCTTAAATTGCCAATTTATGCTTCAAAATTACTATTTTGTTGTCATTCTGAGAATTCGAGAAGAATGAGTTTTTAATTGTAACATTTTATATTTTGAACAATGTGTCAAGCAGCATAAACTTATTTTTGAGACGTTAAGATTATCCTTACAAGCTTGTATGATAATGTGTGAGCATATATATTTTTGGGACTTGCGCGAATTTATTTTTATTACAAAGATCTTACAATTGCAATTAGAACCAGTGCTTATTGTAAAACTAAAGGGAAGATTACTGTGTGTGTTCCTACTATGCAATCAAATAAATGATAACTAATTTTTTAACCAGAATTCTATCTATTTTATTGTATTCACATGGGAAAAAACATGATTGTAATTGTAGAGAAATACGGTAGGAAAAGCACTTACAGTGACTCACAAACCAGTCAATGAATTCATTTACTCCCCATGATGGACCAGTATGCGAATTTTTGGTTGCAAATTTCAACCAATTACAATGTTAAACTAAAAATAGTCTTACTTTCTGGCTTTCAATACATTTTGTGTTTTATTGAAAAAGGCTTAAAACTTTCCGAGTTATAAATAATCAGTGTATTATGGTACACAAAGAATATTCGGTGGCACATGCAACGTAATACTAGCAGTGCTGCGATAGTGCAGCAGAACAATAGTAATAGAGAATATATAAGTGCTGCAATAGTGCTGCATACTGATACAATATAGTAAAACAATCAATAAGAGGCGTTGCTAAAAATATGTTAATTAGTTTTTCCGAAGTAGCGTAGATTTCGGCTATTCATGCAAGTGTTCGCAGTGTTCGCAAGCGTTCATAGTGATAGACCCCTTTATTGTAAATAAAAATGAATAAATATTTAGACTAGAATCCTCACTATCATTTCAATGTCAAGTTCTTTGTCTAATTTTTCAACAAAGATTGCTAGCTTTTCCCGCTTCTAATTTTTAAAGCTTAAATAAAAAAAATGTCAAAATAATTATATTAATATTCCTCATACACGCAACTCGCTAATAATGTAGCAATCAGCCCCCCAGAAATCAACAAAGTATATACAGCAAATATTTGAAATTCACATTTACTTTGCTTCAATAAAGGTTGTGGAATCAACAATGAGATTTCAAGAGAATCAAGTACACCTATGAAGCAAGATAATACTTACAGACTTACTTTGCTTTATAGGCAAAGCAGGGATGGTAATACAGTTGAAAATTTTAGAGAATTGTGCAATAACAAAGAGCCCACAATTGCTGTTGGGGAAGTATTCGATACTGAAGAAATACTTGGTAGATATTATCCAATTGCATGGAGCGTCAAAACATTTATATTCGCATTAAATGAAAACAAGGATCAGTGTATAATAGTTTTATTGTTAATAGTTCACAAGCCATTAGAAAAAAGACATGTCAAGTTCCAATAAGGCATTTATCAGATTGCTTGAATGGACTGATTGGGAGGTATTCTTCGTTGAAATAAAAGATAACCATTGTCAGGATTAATAGTACAGTAGTAATAGATGATGTGTTCCGACATTGAACTATGTCTGCATCATCACAAACAAACCGTAGTAGAAAAATTCGGAGTAATGCAGATCAGGAAACGTAAAAATAGTACGATAAATAGTTATCTATACATTCATCTTGCTCTTGTATTCAGTGAGAAATAGTCTTAGAAAATACGAAATTTAATTCAATAGTCTAATTTTTAGGAACGGTCAGCGGAAAATCAATCAAGTATCGTATCAGATCATTGATATAATCCACCATCCTTCTTCAGTTCGATCAATTGTATTAATTAGAGTAGCTCTTCATGTTCAATAAATTATATTTATTGGTTTAGCATATATTCAGTTCTATCGCCTTAGTAGTGTGTGTAAGCCATTACAGTGTGTAAAAAAATTTTTGGCAGTTACATATTTAATCACTGAGCAACAATGACCATAGCAATCAATATAACTAATACCTCATTTGATAACTAAAATGCAGTAGATTTATTAGCAAAATTTAATATTCTATTACTATTGCTTTCAATAACTAACTCACATCTGCACTTTATCGACTGTACTAAATTAATTAACATGGTTTCTGGAATAGCATTCTATTTCTCTACCATCAAATGACTTAAATCTTGCTGATTTTGTGGTATTCTCTTTTTGACGTTTCTTTTAACAATATTCCAAAGATTTCTATTGGATTTAAATCGCGAAATCACGCGTATATTCTGATCGATGTACCACGCAACAATGGGGTAATTTTTTCGGTCACCAACTCTTTTGTGGTCTATACTACCAACTTTTTAAGTTTATTGTAGATAGTCCGCATTGTTGCTTTGTGAATGTCTTTGGCTGAACGGACTCCTATGTTCCAAAAATGTAATATAGTTTCTCGCTGGTTTTCTAAATCGGAACTTGCCATTTTGTTAATATTTTGTTAAAAAAGTGGCTTCTAAAAGACATTACGTTATTTAGTAGAAACCAAGTTTACGTGATTTGGGGAAAATTACGCAATTTTTTTTTACCAATAATTTCTTTACACACTGTAAGTGGGAATTCGATCTTGTCCGTCAAATTCCGAGTTGGTAAAAAAACAATTGCTAATTAATTGTGTTTATTTTGATATACACAGTGGCTCTCTTTATAGTGGACCTCCGTCACAGTGGATTTGGGTTATTGTGGAGGAATGATTATTTAGTTCATAAGTCGTCATCATGAAAAAACAGATTTCAGTGAGGAGGACATAATTGCTGAATATGAATATAAACCAGAGCAAGAAGAACAA
>CAJVPI010000359.1:0-33436 GCA_910592345.1 Paraglomus brasilianum
ATAATAATAATAATAATAATAATAATAATAATAATAATAATAATAATAATAATAATAATAATAATAATAATAATAAGCAACAATCTCCTAAATTCGAAAACCCGATATTTCGTCATTAAAGCAGAAGAAGCCATAGCTCCGTTCGAAATCCCAAGAGTTAACGATCGATTGTTTACTACTCAGAGCTTGTGAGTTTGTTTGGTAAGCAGCATAAACAATAGAATTAAGGATGATGGCAAATTCTATAAACTTGCTTCATTTGCATTTACAACAAAAAATCGTCAAACACACAAAAGCTGTATATTTGAAAGTCATCTGAATGGGAATACAGTTGGACATTGAGCAACATCCAGTTGTCACAATTGTATTTTGGTACTTGGTTTGCTGAGAATCAAAAGGCAGCAACTGAAGCTTGTTATTGTGTAAAACTTTTAATTTCATTGTCATTTCAGTACAAATTAAGTTGGTGAAATCACCAGAATGGGGTCAAAAATCATACTGAGCAAAACTCTCTATCGCATGCTATATAGTAAGACGCTGCTAAAGTAAAACGCTTGCTTTATTGTTGTGCTTAATTCACAATACTAAAATCCCACGCTAAAATTTTACACAAAACAATTAACCGCATTTGACAACGTGGGCGTTGTTGTCGCAAAAGTCGCATTTATTTCCCACGTTTACATATTCACGACACTCAAGAAAGAAAGCAGCTGAATTAATTCGAAGAAAATTTAAATTTAATGTGCATGCTAGTATAATATAAACTTAATTTTATAATATAGTTTGAGCATATGCCACAATTAGCGGGCGGTTTAATTACGTTGAAGCAGATGATGAACTAACAGTTAATTGACAGATAAAAGTCACATGCGCACTTACTTTATAAGAAATCTCAAAGGTATTTATAATTGGCTAGAGAAAGTAGTAAACAACCCTGTTGAATCGCGCATGCAAGTGCTAACCGACAGGGTACTAATTCGTATAATAAAAGTTTTAGCTAACGCGCACAAATAGCGTATATAACTAGTCCCTCAAATTTAGTTCATTCGAAAGTGCAAAATAATATTCAATTTACGTCTTACGGAATTAAGTTCGCTCTCCCAACAAATTAAATAGGTCAACTTTATTAATCACTCAAAATTGTAGATATTAATTAAGGGTGGAAGTTTATATGTTGGGCCGCCATCATTTGCTACAATTCTCTTTGTCGAGACATACTTTCAATTATTCTTGCAATGCAATTTCTCATTCCTTTACTTTTTCTGCAAAAAGGGGTGGTTTTTACTGTCTTGCCAATTCCGATCGATGGAATTTAAACGTAGCGGTAGTTGATTGACCACGTTTAGCTTCAAACACTTGTAAGTCAAAATTTCAAAATTACCATTGGTTTATTTTATATTTGCAATATTACGCATACACACACATATATATAGCTGTCAACAAAGTATAAAAATGTTGGGTTTCTTTCTGGATACCTGTTATTATTATATATAATTTAAGCAATTAATAAGATTAGAGCTTATAAGAAATAACAAAGATTCGTGTGCGATTCCTTCATAACCGCTTTATGCACAAGCTGTAGGGGCGGAGATCTTCCTGATTTTCGCTTCGCCAGTAATTAGTATTGCCAATTTTAATTAAGTTGTTAGGATTAACCCGATTCTGTATAATCACTTTGTACTTATAACCCTGCCACTCGAACGGTTTGGCGTACAATTCGGCTATTTGAACGCTCGGTGTGGTGTAAATCCCAGACCCAACGGCTTGGGACACAGCAGTTTCACGCATAAAACCTTCTTCGGCAATTGTCTTGCCGTTATGATATCCAGTGCCGTGATATGACACGGGCCATTCTCCGGGTGCGTTAACACAACCAAGCCAGATATTAGAGCCCCATCTGTCGAGGACTTTAAGCGCGTACCGCCTCCATCCGCAAGGTCTATAATACGGACAACTTCCTCTCGAGTAGTTTACCATATCAACGATACCCGTAAAGTCATAATCCCAAGGCGGGTCAAAAAATTCATCACTTAGAAATACCGTTCGGTCTCCACCACGGAGGCGAAGCACCATGTGCACGGTGCTTTCCTGTTTTATATTATAATCTGCTAATGTCAGATTATTTTCAAGTTGCATGCCTGCAAAAATCAACCGCTGCCATTCTGGTGGGATGCCCTCTTTGTCTTGGATTCTTTCTTTAAGTTTTGCTATTGTTTCCATACCTTCGAAATCAGTTATTATTGTTTTACCAGTAAGCGTTTTCACGTATAACATCCCATCACATTGCTCTGTGGAAGACTGTGTTGCGATAGCACCATCACTGATCAGAGGTGTTTTACTGGATGATTTTAAGTCAAGATTGTCGATAGCAAGCCGTCGCTTGATATTGTGACCAACGAGTGATGTTGTATGAAATGCTTGTAGATCAAGCTTTTCAATACGTCTATCTGTCTTGAGGCAGTACTCATCGTAGGTAATTACCGGCCTTTGAATTAGTCCCTCAACGGCTGCTGCCGCGAGAGAAGCGCTGAGAGGAGACATGTTTTTGATGCTTTTTAGAAGAGGGGAGGTAGCAGTGCATTTTATCGTTATGATTATATTTTTCTGTTTACAAAAGTTATGTCACGGTGATCTATTCTACAATGGTTTTACAATGTGTTGACTTGATCGATTGTGCCGTTAATGTCCCCACCATCATGTCTATTGTAACCATATTAATGTTTGGTATTACGAAGACCCATATATAGTTATTCCAGAGCATCTGCGAGAATTGGGTCTCATAGAATAAACCCAAAACTTTAACTACATTTGTGCAATTTATTTTTTTTAAACCAGAGTGAAAAATCACATAACTGGGTCTCACACTTTCACAGAAAAATTTATTACATTTTTTTACATATATATATTTGCGATCATCCTGAAGTAGCATAGCACAATACATATTGATAAAAAAAAACGCTTAGTAATTAAAACCAAACAGAATCGACCAGCATAAAATTTATCAAAACAGAAGCTACAATATCGTGTGAAGCGGTCCTAATAAATGTCGAATGCTTTTGTGATTGCAAATTGAACAAAGAAGAAGTCCAATGGAATAGGATTGGGAAGATTTTGAGGCATTTGGACAGTAGACTTTAAATCATGGTAAAGACATCTTAATGATACGTTAATGACGCATTGACCTTGCACGATATTTAATTGAGCTCCTGTGCCATCCCGTGTACCGAATTCAAACTAATAATCATTATACATACATTAGAGATTTTTAATATGTTAACAGAAAAGCGAATCACTATAGTCTAACATTACCGTAGTTACAAGAGGAACTGTATTTCTCGTTCCTATACCTGCTGAGACACAGTAATGCCAAGCCTACAATGAATTAAAATCTTAGAATGTTATACAAATAATATGATTGCTATGCTGTATAAATATAACTTACCCTCATACGGACCGGTACTTGGCCTTGTGGAACCGGATCGATCTTTACAATAATACAATCATGGGCGCGACCAGGACTTAACCAGTAGCGCAACGTTTCTTCGACGTGATCTAGTGTTTCAGTGTAGGCTACTTCCACGACCAAATTTGGCCAAGGTTCTTCCTAAATAAAAAAGGTATATGAAATTACTAGCTTCAAAAGTTCAAAGCCAACAAAAAGATAGAAATTACGTTTCTGTCGCTCCCATTTGGCGCAGTTACAGCAGGCTTTTTTGGGCGAAATGATGCATCGGCTTCTTTTCCACGGTTTCTGTCACGTGTTCCTTTAAGAAATAAAAATTAATACGATGCCGATATGTTATAACAACATTAATACTTACTGGTAGAACCAAAAGTAAGAATTTCGGCATTAGTTCCATCAGCATTACCGCATTGTCTATTTATTTGCTTAACAATTGCACCGATGCAAACTTCGTGTGGCTTAGAAAGAAACTCGTAGATTAAGACTTCTCCGTTTGACCACTCCCAACATCTGTGAATATTAAACTCTTCTGTACGTCTTTCATATTCTTCAATGTCGATCCCCTTAGCAAGTACATATGGCAGACTTAATACAATAATTTATATCAGCAACTGGCTCAAAAAATACCAACACCAAAGCAGTAAACTTACGTTACTTCATTCCATCTCGCCTTTTCATTAAATTCTCCCTTTTCCCACCACAAGTTTCGATAATAGTTGCAGGCTGGCATTCTTTCTGGAACCGCATCAATACTATCCCTAAGAATATATCCGAAAGGTAAGCAAAAATAAGGAGTAAAAATTGCACAAATTTACTTACTCAGTGGCTACAGAGCTAGCACTTGTACTTGACCCTTTTTTTGAACTAAAGCTACTAAAGCTACTGAAACTGGTATTTGCATTACCGGTATAAAGTGACATTTTGATGTTTTTGGAAAGATGGAAGGATAAACATTACAGTAAGCTGATTTAAATTTTGCGTCACAATTATTATTCGCTCGTGACCAAACCAATATGATGTAATGATGACTCAATTATTAAACGATACACAGATGATGTAAACTCGATCTATTATATACATATATATACTAGGGATTTTCGTGTTCCGTAAAATCAATGTACAAAAAATATACAAGTTATCAAATCAAATAAATTAAATCGAATAAGTTATATGTTGTTATTATTATATTTATAACAAATTGTTTTACAGATGTGAAGTATCTATGCACTATTAATTTGACGCATTTCTTCTCGAATACTCCATAAGAGTTTGTAATGCATAGCTAATTCAGAAGCACAAAACACCAGATGGACGATAATACCATTCAATAAATTTTCTTTGTATAGTAATACACGTTCTGATCTTTTTTGCAACTTCTCTAGCACGATTAACCTTCTTAATAGCATTGGACATCCATAACCCATATCGGTGTAATGCAAATTCATTATCATAATCATATCCTGAAATAGATTTTTGTTCGATTTTCAGTAAATATTCATCATAAGTTATATCACAAAAGGTATTTCCTGTACAATGGATAGCCCAATGCCTCTCCATCACGACGGGTTGTGTAGGAAAAGACGTTAATGAGCGTGAAGACAAGAGACTTCAAAGATCATGCGTATGGGGTGAACGCAAATTCGTGCGAACTGTGGAATGCTTGCTTCAAGGTACACATGGCAAAGCGCCTGCAAACATTATCGATGAGGCGATTGATGAAGCATTAATGTTAACTGCTAGGTGACTGTTATTCTTCGATTTTTTTTGTTTGTTTAACTAATTTTAGGACACCAAAATATAGGATCGCGCAGAATTTTTCAAAATCCACGTGGTAGTGGAACCGTTTCTATATCACCAATCTCCATAATCCATCAATAACTAATAAAGGAACGCAAAACTCCATAATTCATCAATGCTCCGTCATAAACTCTTGACGACAAACGCGATTTGTGGCCGCTTCATTTCGAAAAAAAAAGGCATAATAATAAGTGGCCCGTTCCTCACAGAATAACGTCCGATTGCAAAATCACCTATATTCGCAAAACTAATGAATGGAAATTTACGAGACGCAGAAATAACTCCGCGAAACCCAAGCGGATAGTTCTATTACTGCAGTTTCCATCGACCCTGGCCTTCACATGGTACTCTCCTACTAAAGGTGTAGGTAAAATTGGCCAATACGACATTGGACGAATTATTCGTCTATGCAAGCATATTAATATGGATAATTTTCTTTCTATAAAGGACAAGCTGGCTGCCTCTGGTTCAAAACGTAAGAAGAAACAGGCCTTGCGACTTGATAAGGCAATCTGTCAGATGCGACGAAAAATCAAATACCTGCAAAGCAAAGTTCATAAAAAGAGTGTTGCATTTTTTACTCGCGAATTTGATGCTATTATAATTCCTCCTTTTGAGGTGTCGAATATGGTAAATCGAAAAACAAGAAGGATAGCACAAAACCCGTTCGCAAAATGCTCTGTTGGGGCCACTATCAATTTCGCCAACGCCTGGTGGCTAAAGCAGAAGAATTATTAGCCTATATTTCAAAAACTTGCAGCTGGTGAGCGTTCAAAAAATAGGAGGGTCCGAGATGTACAAGTGTCGAAATTGTGGAACTGTAATGGATCGAGATGAAAATGGCGTTCGGGGAATCTTTCCGGAGATCATGCAGGAAATAGTAGTAATGCCTACTATTGATATGTTACAATCCATCCGTGTCCATCTCAGGTGAGGACATATGACTTGCTTTATCTGATCTAGACCTTGTCGTTCCTGGGAATCAATTTGGAAAAGGTTTTCTTCGGAGCTTAAATTCCGTAATAATTCAACCCGTCCGTTCGGAAATGTCAATCCCATTTTTTTATTTTATAAGAGATAAGAATTGTGCTACTGGAAGAATCAGCCCGTGAAACACAACAGTATGATAGAAAGACGCCCAATGTGGTCCATAGCAAATAAAAAAGAGGTCGCGTTTAGCGATCTCATCCTCAGATGAGCGATAGTAGGATTTGAGTGACATACTGATAAGAGACTGTGCTTATAGTCACATATGATTCTGTCTCAGCATCGATCAAGTGTAAATTCAATTTCGCTATATAAACACGATCTTGACTTCACCAAGAAAATAACCCATTACTACTCTCAAGAAGATTACAGAAATAAATACTTCTTGATAGAAAAATAATCAAAAAAAGAAGTTTTTCCAAGACCAAGGAAATAGTGCTGAAACTTATTTACAATCACATACATAGTTATCACCATTATACTCTCGTCGACCCATTCTTCATCTCTATCGTTGCGAACAAGCTTTCACTCACGATGTCAATTATATGCGCCTGTCAGTTGGTGCCTAACCATCCTTGTGATCACTGTCCAGAGCACACCAAACGATGCCTGTGCGAAGACTGCGAACGTCAATCAAAAGTTTTCGAAAACGAAGCGCACCAACAAACGGTACTCAAGACTCAAGTCGACGTATTTCAACAACACTCCCAATATTGCGAATGTGATGGATCTGGTGTTGGATGCCAATGTGGCAAGACGTGCCACTGTTGATTATCTATGAATTAAATGTCAGTCGTCTGAGACACTCTTTTGTATTAATATATATATCTTTATAACATTCAGTATAATTCAATTATTGTTGGGATACTAGTGCCTTTGGAATTGATGGAATAAATGGTATAAAAAAATTACAAAAAATTTGTGTTGACAAGATAAAACAGCGTTAACACCTAAATATAGGAAATATAAAGTACAAATACAGCGTATGGCTTCAATAAAACATTTTAACTGGAATACTATAAACATTTTGACAATATCACTAATAATACTTTTGTGCCTTTTTAAATTGATTTTAGCGTTACGTTACAGATTCTCTCTACAAAGAGGTTGATTCCGGTTGCAGTAAACATTGCTGAAAACCCGATAAATTTTCGTTTGACAACTACTTACGTACGCCGTCAATCGATCGAAACTTTGAATACCTGATCGCTCGGACGGGACTAATCAATCGTCGCGTTTTGATTGGACGTGAGTTTAATTTTGAAAACGTGGAAAATCATAAGATGTCAGTTCAAAAACCAATCAATGAATTTATGTTTAAAGAAATGAGAAAGCTATTCCGCTGAAAAAGATACAGTTGTGTAGAAAACTCTAGTAATAATCTTTATTTTTATAGCAGAGGAAAAACGTTGGTCAGCTTTCAGATAATAATTTATACGCATGGTTTCATGAATATAATACTTAATTAAGCAAAGCACGTGCTTTTGAGTATTTTATTATCAAGTACAAAAAGACATACAGAGGAGTGTAATATTAACGAAATATGTTATCAAAAATAGCTACAACCTGTATGATTTAACTCCGTATCAAGCCCACAGACACACATTACTCATTTAGCCAAAGTGATGCATCGATACATCAAATTATTCCTCTTCCTATTGTTGAGCGTAGTCTCAAAAAACTTAAAGTTGATGCACAAGCGAGGAAACGGACGCTAAAAGCAGAGTAAAACCAAACAATGTCTCGCGTTATTGTGCAGAATGTACGCCATAAAAATGTTGTTTCGACCCGTCAACTTGCTGCAAAAAAGGCATATGCGAATACATCAGTTCACTTTTACAATTCGGGCACAGGCGCATTGAATGACAAGTAGGACCGAACAATGGCCGGACGGTTTTCGATGAGATTCCCAGTTATGGAAGGGAGCTGTAAAAGCCCAGGTTTAAAGTTTACAACGTCCGCTGTCCGCATTCGTAATTCGCAGAGTTACACAACATTTGACACGCGATAAATTTGGTAGTCATTAGTATACCACACCATTCTGTGGTTATAGTCAATAATTCCGAATTTCCCCTCCCCCGACACTTTATACACTAGTCCAAATTAGTCTATTTGTGTTAGTTAATATTAAGTGTCGTCTCTAATCAATATCCGTGGAAAACCCGGTAACCAGAAATTGGTCGTGGGAATTTAACGCCCGTGCAGTAAAAATACCCAGAGGTTACTGCGTAAATCATTATGGTATCTCTTTTTTGAAAACAAATCCGACAGCCTGGTCGTTCGTTTGAGAGTTGGGGGATTTATTATAAATTAATTACGTAATTAACTATAAATATTAAATTTCTAATTATTTATGCAGAGCATTTATAAATAAACTGCGAGATGTTCTATGCCGCATATCAATGGAGATTTATTTCATGTCGATGCAGGCTTGGCCTGATAGGCATTACCATTGATAATATTGGTACTAAACTTATACTTCTCTGAAAGTCTTTGTTTCTTCTCCTTTTTCTTCTCTTCTTTCTCGATCTTTTTATCTTTCTTACTTGGCCCGCCCTCTTTCCCTCCTTTTACCTCAGGTACAGGATCTAACTGCGACGACCTTTTTTTATCATCGTCTTCCTTTTTATCTTTGTCCCCATTTCCGTCTCCGCCCACATCTCCGTCCTTGTCTTTATCTTTGTCCTTGTCTTTATCCTTGTGCCGGTCTTTATAGGATATAGATTTAGATCGTATGGTTAGCCATGATGTAGTCCTATCTGTATGATTTTCAGAGTCATTGTCTTTTGAGTTCTCGTGGTCACCATGTGATTTACGACGATCAGGCGTGTTGTGATCTTTCCGTCGACGAGTAGACAGTAATGCATTACTCCACTCTGCAAATGTCGATGAATTCTCTCTAACAGGCGGCTGATGTCTTTCTTCATGAGATTGTGCTGGGGTAGATGGTTCATTCGTAGAAGCGAACGTTACCGTAGATGTGGATATTACTGACGATGCAGATGAAACGAGGGTTGTGCCATTCGTACTAATAGTTTCCACAGTGCCGTTCGTCATTGCTGGTGACGGGGGCGGCTCTCGAGCATTTGATTGCTCTGACAGTTCAAATTCGGAAGATAGAGCTTGTGCATCAGGTGTCTGTAAGCCAAGAGATGCATAATCCAAATCTACGGCTTGATAAAAGAGCATGTAACCTGATCCCTTGACTGTCGAGTATTTTTGTATTTCTTCTTCATCTATAATCTGAATGGAAAAGTCACGTCAGCGGATAGTCTGCAAATAATGATCAGGTGCTCGTATAGTTACCTCTACTGCGTCATCATCGAATAGTCGCCATTGCCCCATGTTCTTTATTAATGCTACATAATGTCCATGCTGTAGGCCACTGAAAACACAAAACAAAAACAATTTAATCATGCAAACAATTGAAATCAAGCCAAATAACTCGCTCCATGGCTGACCTTCCGATATGCACACAAACGGCATATAATTCATATAGTCGATCAGGGTTTTCTGTATCGTCGCACTGCATATTATAAATGCCTCAGATTAGTCAAACGGACATGACGAATGGAAATTGAATCGAAATAACAAGAATTTGTTAAATACCGTATTAAACAAGCGGAGTTCAAACGGGAATACAACTCTGTATGACAATTTTATAACTTTCTTTAGTTTATCTTGAAATTCTTGAACCTTGAAACGCTTAAGATGGAGAGCCAAAACATTGGGCAGCTTCTTAATTTTCATTCTACAAGAGCATTATATTTCGCGTAAGTAATCACATCACCCAGAACTCGATTTACAAATTATCTCAAATGATAAAAACATTCGATTATTTTTGCTTAAATATATAAGCTCAAAAATAATTTCGACCATTTTGAGATTTAAAAGTCCACATGCATATCCTAAACCCAACCAATTTCATCCAAACGCGAATCGTTCACACATTGTCTCAAATCATATTCAAAGTCTAACCTTTTCTCTGCTTCCTGTAAGCCACAACATGCATCACAAAAGAATTTATCTCTGTGGCGAAGCATCTCACTTGCAGAGAATTTACGTAAACACGATGTCACTGACGAGTTCTGTTCTATGTTAAGCGGTAGTTCGAAAAATGTTTCGTCTTTACTTGTAACCTGTTCAACGCAAATATGAAGGCTTGATCGTAAATATAGTAATAAAGAATAGAATATAGAAAATGGAAATAGTAGTAGAATAAAACACTAATAACAATGATAGTATATGAGATAGAGAGCGCCAAATCAAACATTTATCAAAACTCTTACTTACCGTCTCACATGTTAGACATTTTATCTCGTTTGTCAATACACCTTCAAATATCTTATGCACCCATGTATTCGTTCCACCTGTCGAACTTCCACCCGTTGATGAGCCGTCAGCTGCAGAAATGCAACAAATTAAATCAAGTTAACGTATAATTCATTCTCTAACCGATATCATCCCAATCACGCATACCCTTTGATCTCGCGCAGCAGCGACACTTTTCGTCCATGCTTACTTGTATCTGCTTGTTCCATTGCTTCCATCTTTTTCTGTTGCTCTATTATAGCATTCAGAATCCAATTAAAAAATTCATGTGCATCTTGATGCATTGTCGACTGAAATTGAACTATGATTGAGGTGCGTAAGTTAGGAATAAAAAAAAAAGTACGAATTGGAAGAAAACATGAGAAATGATCCTTAACAAAATTGACCAGCTTTTTTATATCAAAAGGAGTATCTTGACAACTGCGATAAATACTACTAACATACCATGCGAACTTTTCAGTTTTGCGACAAATTGGTGAGGTGCAACCACACCGCTTCGTTTTTTCTGCCCGTTTATTTTGATAAATAAATCTTTTAAAGCGCCAAACAGTGAGTCTTCCATTCCCGCGCTGGCACTCGAAGATGCTTCCCCGTTCACTATGTAGAATACCCAATGGTTATATACGATCAAGCGTTGCACATTATGTAAGCATATATTAACAAGTAAACACACCTTTGACTTCAGTCCCATTTGTCGCGACAGAAGCTCCGTTTGCCATTGTTAATAAAGTTGGCGATGGTTGTGGACTTGTTGGATAGTTTATTACACATTCTCGAAATGGTTTACAGAAATAAAGTATCTGCAAAATAGAATTACAATAGCTAAAAAATTCACAAGTCATTATAAGAACGATCTTACAAACCAAAGATTTATTGGCGAGGCACGTAAACTTACCATGTATTTCCAAACTGACATATAAATCGACAAAGAAAGATTGTTAGTTGAGGAAAAGGGTAAACTGAGCAAGTAGATTGCATAATCAAACAAACCAGAACCTTATACGACCTCAGCTCAACACCTGCCAGTACCAATCTAGACTACGCCTTCAGCTATCTTTTGCCTTGGTGTTTATACTTACATTTTCCAGACCAAAATACTTTTCAGAATTGCTATTCCATTGCTCGTCGGTAGGAGCTTTAGCTGAGGGACTCTGCTTGAATTAATTTTGAGGTGTTAATACATCTTAAACCTCTTTTCCGTCTCAAGTCTTTCACTTTATGACAAGGAAGTACCAGAAATATTTTTGTCCACATTGTTGTCATATTTGCGATCTTGATCCCTCTGGTTTCTTAACACGAGACTTGCTCTTGTTGTGTAGAGCACCGTGAGGTTGGTGTTCGTAAGCTACCTTGCTTATTATTAGAATTTTATAATAGGAAACCTGCCCACTAATAATTATTCTGAATGTAGGATAAACTCGAGTATTCTATTATGTAATATCAAAAGTCCCTTTTTGTTGATATGGAAGAGAATAGACAGAATGAAAAAGGCCTGAACGTAAATAAGCAACTCGACACATTTCTGTATTTTCGTTTTGTCCCCACAAATTCTGATTGAGCCAATGAAGTCGCTAGAATGAGAAGTGATTTTTGATGATTGACATGCTTTGGAGTACTGTACCTTATTGCCCCGATCGCAAAAAAAATATATAGGGTTGGTTTCCCAGCTTCAGGGTCTCCAATATGAATATGTTAAAATAATAATATATCGATAGGAACGGTGTCCGTCAATGCCAAGTCGCTATTAACAGGAAAAAGGTCATGAGAATGTCAACATTGTTTGATAAAAATACAAAGTTCAGTTACATTTTGTAGCGGGTCCGTAAATGGTTGAACCCATGACATGCACGCATTCTAGCAAACTTGGATGCATGGCTACAGTATTGTATATCCCTGGTGGCTATTCGAATTAGATGACGCAAAATTAAAATTGAATGCGTTACCGTGCGGGTGGCATAATCCCTAGAAATTAACAACATCAACATGCAAGATGCAATCACGATTAGATGATCTGTTTTAGAGAGGCTGTGTAATATGTGTAATATGTGCAATATGGGGGAAGGTTTATTACCCCAATATAAATAGTATCAGATGATATTGTCCAATAATTGTTTGACGGAATATCTCTGTACTTTTCCTGGCTAAAGCTGCGCCTGAATTTATTATGGGAAAACTCGGGGCTACACTAATTTCTTGTGAACAAAGAAAGAGGTTAGAGCTTTTCCTTTTCTGATCGTATGCAAGTCGACAAATTTGGCTAGTGACGTTTGCGATTAAAGTTGTAACTTAATGGGATGTCATTGTGTGTCGATCTACTTTGCAGTTTAGCAACAGTCCATCGTTATGAGTCTGCATCTTGAAACATACCAATTGATCAATTTCGAGGTATTGAAAATTCTAGTCAGTGCTTTTATTTTCAAGGTAGCATCCAACAGTAAGCGACTTCTCTGTAAAGCAAACGATTAGGTGCAGATCAATATTTGTTAGTCACTCATTCTTATGCATGTTACGGGTTGTCATCACCTTTTGAACGAATAACAGTAGAGCTGCGTACGATACAAGAAATGATGGTATTGAAGAATGGATTATTATTGTAATCCCATAGTCATTTATTACTTGACTGAGTGTTATCCGAACCCCAATTACCCTTTTTATATCGGTGGTCAGTTAGGTGAACTTGAACCGGTTTGGAGTAAAGCAAACCTAATCAAGCTGGATTGCATGTGAATCATGAAATGTACTCGATGAGAAAAGTTAATATTGAAACGTCGCCATGTTAATATCCTAACGATTTGAAAAAACAACCCCCAAAAAAACTACACACACACACGAAAGGCTGACCGTGGATTGGGAGGAGGAGTTTCAAATAACCCTTAAGCTTCACTAGCATTTATCCAAACTCAAAAAAGGAGCCGACTGATAAAATTAAGGATGGTTTTTTCTTTCTGAAAACCAATTAATAGTCGCGATCCATAGGGAGAATGGGCAAACTTCGACGCTAGACTGCGGCTTTTTATTGAATGCTAAGTCAATTTCCTTTTTGGAATTTTAAATACGAGAACTATTATAAAATTCCCATTTGATGAAAAAGAGTATTTATTAATGAGGGTAACGGATCGCGCGACTTTCTAATAGAATTAAAGACTATGCGTACGTCGAATATGCGACGTCGGTGCAGCAATTTTTCTTCGTATTATTATTATCAGGGTTTCGGATCGGCGGGGTTGCTCTATTACTATAGGCCGAAGGATGGTGTCTGAAGGTTCACTGTATATATCTATTGAAATACGCCTAAATGAACATTCAAGTTTCTTCGTTTTGATAAAGTAATTGATAGAACGTAAATCGTCTCATTGTTCGAGGAATGGTCTCTGAAATCGCTATACTAATACCGAACTCTAATCCAACGTTTCGGTATCCCTGATGTAATCAATTTTTATTGTTTTGCATGTAGACTAAAAATGCGTTCTGTTGAAGCCAAAGAATGGATATTAAAAGACTTTTGCTCATCGTTAATGTGTTTAGGAAAGGAAGCAAACAGTAAGTGTCTTGGACAGATATTAAACGCTTTCTTATTAATTGCCCCAATTTAAGACGAACCTATCATATCATCTAATAAGATTTAGATTGTGTTGTTAAAGACAAAGTCTAGAAAATAAATTGGCTTCACGAGGCCTTCATAAAGGAAACTGTTGCAACAGAAAAAATGTTACAATCTATGTTCAAATATACTCATGCTAATTATGGAAAACAAGATATTACATAATATGTATCGACTATGTGTAAGTTTTATGTATGCAGTCATCAATTCAACACGTAATTAATTTTCCGTCGGTTATTTTTTCAATCGGCATTAGAAACCACTAATATTACTGATCGTTATGGTTGTGTTGATATGCAGCGTATATTTTGTTTCTCATGAACGTCAAGGTGTCGTTTATTTGTACCACTGCAATTTATCAACGTTTCTCTTGGCAGCATCGGACTGTTGGTGGCCAGTTCATAAATTCTTGAATGCCTTGGCTCACATATTATACGTTAGACCTGGCGTTTGCAACATAACAACATAACATATTTTTGAACATGTGACAAGTGACTATTAATAATTTATTAGGTAATACAAATAGCGTTATATCAGGTAGTGCTAATTATGACACATGCTAATTCGTTACCGAAGTATGTACAACTTTAGATTCATAAAAAATTCTAGTTAGTTTTGTTTTAGATCCAATCCGTCATCACACCACTATTCGAATCACGGAGTATCTGTTATATATGGCGATAATCTGAATCCAGCTCTAGTAGTAGGAGGCAAAATTCAACGGAAAGCATCATGCTTCGGCGATGAGACTTTCCTTTGAAGAAGTATATATCTTATCTAAATATGTCTTTCCGAATCTCATGATATCTAACATCGCAGAAATCTCATGTTACTCACTGGTACTGGTGGGATTTCTCGTTAGGTATTTGAACCCACCAATGGTCATCACATGGGATTGACAATTTAACCGAACTCTTGCAAAAGGCTACAGTGGTATTATTGGCGATCATTACGAGATCCTAATAAGCAGCCTTTAATGTTGCAATTGTTCTATATTTAGAAGTCCTTTTGGTCGACTGCAAAACTTCAAGCACAACCAATGTGAATTTTTTATACCAAGATTTCATAACTTTTATTGCGATAGTATAACTTGTTCATTAACATCCCGCACGGTTAAACATTACATTGTATATCGGAAAATATCGCACAACCTTTATAACATTAATACTAAATTTGTTAATGAGCAACAAATGTCATTTTTGGTAGAGCAACCAATAGATAGTGCGTTGTGGACAAAACTTGCGAATCAAAGTAACGGATATCATCACCAATAGTAATAGCGAATTTTATCTGAAAACGAACTAGCCACATTTCATTGTCCGCACCGGGTTATTAAAAACTCAAAGCTCTGTGCTCGCATACTGTGCAAATTCCCTACAAAGTTTGTACGACTTGTTGCAACTACAATCATTTCTTAGAAATCCCTTCAATTCTACCTCGGATGCTTTCCCCCCCTACATGCTGGGATATTATTCAGCGAGCCTACAACGCTGGTTCGTCTACTTTATAAGCTTGACAGTATTAAATGTCACTGTTAATTATATAGAACCAAAATCATTGAACAATATTGCCATGCCTTCAAGGGACAATTAAGGGAAGAATACGCATGAGACTTGTTACTTATCAAAGTAATGGCTCATGCAAAAATATTATAAATCACAGTTGACTCAGCAGATTCGGCAACTGTAATTCTGCACAGAGAGATTCTTGGAAGGATCTGCTGCTGATCGGCGTGACAAATTCTGTCGCCAACAATATACCACAGCTGTCATGGTTCGTATCATCGAGCGCTAAACCCTTTTCCTACGCTATCATATACATAGGAGCGACGTATATTCCAAGAAACAACATTCTTTTATCAAGGAACATACCAATTTTCTTTCTGCCTCGCTCCCGACCCCTCCACGAGTATGCCAGAACGAAATTGTATGGCCATTACTAGTATTCTTAATTGTGACGATTATCATTCTCCCACCACATCTACGGCCACTCCTCCCGCTACCCCTCCCACTACTTTCTCTAGCGACAGGCCATACGCATGCAGCTGGGCAAAGTGTGGGAAAGCATTCTCACGACGAAGTGATTTGGAAAGACACTTTCGTACACACACGGGAGAGCGGCCGTATAGTTGTAGTTGGCCTGATTGCGGAAAACGGTTTATTCAACGCTCGGCTCTTACAATACATATTCGAACACACACCGGAGAACGTCCCCACCTGTGCGAACATTTTGGTTGCAATAAGAGCTTTGGTGATGTCTCGGCACTAGGTCGTCATAGAAGGATTCACACTGGGAGAAAACCTTACGTGTGTTCTCATGCTGGATGCAGTAAGAAGTTCACTCGCCGTACCACCCTAATCCGTCATGCTTGTTCACATGGTACACATTGGCACACAAGCTCACCAGTGCCAGGAGGGCCTTCTGTTGCGCCTGTATACTACACCGCTTCTCCAAGTCTATCGACCACACCGGGTTGTTTTCAACGTATCAGCTACTTCACGTCAGGCCAGCCGATAGCTTATCGCGAGCATAGTCGCTTGTTCCAGGATTATCTGCGTTTGCGCTACATGCCAGACTATAACATATGAAGTAGAAATATATGGGCATGGGGCCGGGGGGGTGTGGGGTAATCATCAAGTGTTGAGACTTGATTAATAGTGGAAAAATAAGATTTAATGGACGGCACAAGTTTAGCATAGTTATTATGGCTGTAATATGCCAAAAATATGATTCGTCACTGTAAAGCTTTTTGTTTTGTTTTGTTTTGCATGGATTTTACTTGTAAAATTTGGCTGGGATTAATACCAGAATGTTTCTTGGGACAAAACCCAACGCATTTAGTAAAAATGCTTACGAGCCCATCTTTTGGTACACAATTCAAACAGCGAACGCGTTCAGCTATTTATATAGCTAAAAAAGTATGTTTCCTAAGCTGGGCAGTAAGCAATATCACGTATTTGATACGTCTGTGGGAGATTGGGCGATTGCAAATAAAAAAAATGAAGAAATCTCTTTTATGGACAATATTTCTATTAACAATACTGTTACCATGTTTATTATAACGGCGGAAAAAATTTCTAGTATCGGTTTATGCACACACTAATACGTGCTAATATAAAACGCATTTCAAATGAACGTAAAAGGCGTAAAAAATTTTTGCCGGTGTATAGCAAATATAGTCCCTGAAAAATGGCCAGTTTTACGAGTTATTAGTTGTCACTTACGAGTGCCGCTAAAGGTGCGAGCTACGAACAAAATTAGGTGTATGTAATAAAACTATTGATTGTTGTGCTGCGGCGGTTAGAGTAATGAACGCGTTTTATAGCTTATAAGCACAGGTTTATTGACAAAAATTTAACGGAGTATTATTAATTTTTTTTACGGTATTTTTCCATAATTGACTTGTGACTTTATTTCATCAATATTAATATACTAAATTAATTAACGTTTTATCAGAATAGAATTTCATTCTTGACAATAAACTACATCAATTTCCCACAATTTGTGTGCGTTTATGCTAACTGCCATAGATTTCTATGGAATTAAGGCTGGAGTATATATTAGTAGGGCGGTAATAGTCTCATGTTATGTATTTTATGTCGAATTTTGCAGAAAAAGGGGCAAAAAAACTGAAATGCTCAACAACTTAAAACAACAGTTTGCGTTTACTTAATATTTAACCATTAAAAAAAGACAAATTGTTAAAAGAGATTATGTTTCCAAAAGCCAGTATCAGCGAAACAAATATTTCATATTGCGTAATAGTAAGATAATGCTTATTATTAAAAAAATTTATTTTTTTTTGCTATTTCTTTCGTGTCACATTGTATTAGTATGTAATCAAGATTCAGAACCAATCACATCACAAGAAATTTGGGGTGCGAGGGGTCACGCGATGCGTATACAAACGTGTCTATTTAACGTAATCAATTCTCTTCAGAAATAATTGGATTGATAGTTGCTGGAAATATTTAAACATCTGTTTCTTTTCAGGTAATTCCTATGTTATTCAAATGTCTCAAGAGATGAAAAAAAATAGAAGATTGAGTATATTGACGAAACACGGCGATGTAATTGACTAGATAATCAGTTACAACTCTATTAGATTAGCAAATGCTTTTACTACGACTGCAAGGGAGTAAGGTAAAGGCAAGCTCGCATGGCTAAGCACTAAGATTCCTTGTAGACAATTGAAACATTGTCAAAAGCGCAAAAGCACGTGAACTGGTAATTCGAAGTAAAACATATGAAAATTTTTTTATTCAAAAATTTTTGCAGTCTGCATATACCATGGAAGGAGCAATGATTTAGATATTGTTATGGAGTTGAATTGTAAAATTCCACTCATGTTCGAAATTTGTTGATTGTGCTTTTCAAAAAAATAATGATCTTTTCTGAATTCGCATTATATCTTTCGGCGGCTTATATAGCGACCCCGCCAATCCGAAAACTGCTGCACGTCTTCGGTTAGCCGCGTTAGTGCATACATTTACATGTGTAGCGTGGCTATCATTTGTATCGATAAAGACTTTTGGTAGTGGGAAAACTCTGAGCAGTAGAAAATATATGCATAAGCAGTTGATTAACGAATTTACTCAATACGCCATAAGAAGGAAACAATACGAGAGGCTTTACAATTTAAATGAGGGGAAGGCATAATGCATCCAGGATGAATCCACTTCCGCTTTATTTCTCATTGATATCACAGGCGAAAATCGTATTCCATACAAATATACAATATCTAAGATGACAACACAACATAAAAACAATAAAAATGGGCAACTAAAATCATTTACTAGCCAAAACTAATGCTAATAAGGGACTACATAATCGGTTACAAAACTCCCAATGGATCTTCTGTATATGGTGTAGAAGTCATGCTTTTTGGTCGGGGACTAGTTAATGAATCACTTTCTGATCGTACTTTGGTAGCCTTCGAAGCTGTAGCTCCAAGTGGATCGACCCTACCCGATTCTTTTTCAGCAATAACGGGTGCAACGGGGATTGTCGGCGTCAGCGGACTACGCGTCTTTTTTTGTGCAGAAGATGGCGAACTCATATTACTGAAAGGATCTTCCTCAAGGATTGGATTGTCTAGGTTAGATGTGTTCAAACTCAACCGATCAGCAGGGAGACTACCTCGTTTTCGATTAAACAATGAGTTATCGTCCTCTTCAATCATCCAACTATATTTTGAACTAGAAGCAATAGTTGCTTTTGGTTTGATCGGTCTACCTTGGGGATCACTGTTTTCAATTTCGTTAAAAACGTCATCAATATTCATGCGTTGTTTAGGAATTGGCGGTATTGACCTAGTAAATGTTGTCGTGGTTGAACTAGATATATTCTTTGAATCTGAAACTGTTGGAGTACTCGTAGTATATGAGGATGTTGCTGAATAAACTGCAGAAGATTGCTGCGAGCTGACTGGTGAAGGCGGTGAGGGATTGCGAAGAGGCCTCTTTGATAGATTGTCTGTCAATGAAGTCGTTCGTTGAAAAGCTGGAGATGTTAATTTCTCCTGTTTCTGTTGTGCAACCTCTTTATTTACTGAATTCGCCTCGTCTTCCTCGCCAGCAATGCTTACAACACTGACCACACTGACCTGGTCATCTAACACTTCCCAATGATCATCGCTATGGTGTAACGCATCCAAAACATTCGGGTTAAATTCTCTTACGGCACCACTCAGAACATCTCGCACGTGTTTGAGTCCTGCTAGTGCATGCAGTATAGAAACTTCTCCCGGTGTCGATGTCGCAGATTCTTCATTATTACTGGGTCGAATATATTCAAAAGACGAACGGGGGGTTGATCCATCTGAACTTTTTTCAGTTTTTTCTGCATCTCCATTATTACTATCATTCATTTTTGCCCGAACGAATATTTCATGCTCAAGAATATCAACACTTTTTTGCATGATTATTGCCATCTGGCGGCTTTGTTCCCGTAATTTCGAAAGCTCATCGGACAGTTGGGAATCTGAACGCGTAGAATCTGCCGACGGTGATTGATGGTGAGTAGAATTGAATATCGAGTACTTTGTCGGAAAGTCCGTTGACGAGGTACGTCGTCGGTTCTCATTTTCCGAACGAGTGTGAGATTCTGGGCGACGAAGGACGTTTTTCTAGTGACCAGAGACGTATATGTTAGATCGTACGACTAAACAAACTTAAACTCCGTCTCATATAAGAAACTACCTTCACTTCTCCCACAGCTCCTACTGCTGTGAGAATAGCCTTGTTGATAGCCCGATTGTCGAACACATTCTTAGTTACGTGAACAAAACCCTCTGGCACGAATCCCTCTATGAGCGGCCCGGAAGAGACCGAACTACGGGCCGAACTATGTTCTGTCGGGATTACTGGAGATATATCCTTGCCTGCTCGGATTGCGTTCTGCCGGATTATATGATAGCCCCCTTCAGGAGACAGATGCTCGAGAAGATATTTGGCTTGGTCAACGAGAAAATCAATCCCCGGAGTTTGCGGATAACGCATCAGCATGCTCAAGCAACCTGCATAGTCGGAGGCCAACACTTCAACCAGAATATAATTAATTAGTAAATGCTTGGAAATTCGAGTGAAAAACAACCAGCTTAATGCGTACAGTCATCTCGAATCAGCATCATCATTGCCACACATATAAAGTCAACGATTTTCAAAGTCGGATCTTCCGCAAAAATGCCGTCCCACAATACTAGAACTTGATCCAACGGGAACTCGCGCCCGAATAATAATCTTATCCACCGTCTGTATTTCAACATCAAAAGAACTTGTTTTAATATTGGCGTCGAAGTAAGTAATTTTCAAATTTTACTTTCATCTAGACCCTACATTCCATAAAGCTGCGGTTCTATTTCTAACTTTGTCAAGTGATCGTAAAGCTCCTTATCAACCTTTTGCAAGTATTCTTCGTGAATTTTGTTACATTTCGTAACGACTGGCGTTAGCCTGGCCGCCTGTTGAATATCGATTGTGCAAAAATTTACATCATTACGCGAAAACTCCCCAGCATATTTCAACAATCATCCACTTTAAAAAACCCCCTCCATATGAGAAGTGGAATTACCTCGGCCTGTGCATCTTTGATTTGTTTGGCATAGACTAGATCTGATTCTGCAGCTCTCTGTACAGTGAGGTGAAAAAGAAAAGTTTAAGAATTATGCAGAGAGTATTTTTGAGACATCATGTGGTATTTTACCCTGACAGGTCTTCGATTAAAAATCTCCTCGTTGTATTCATAGTACAATTTAGCAGCTTTCATTAAGGCAGAAAATAGAGTAAATGTATCATGCTCAACAAAATCTTTGCTCAGGGTCTGTCGAATTATATCTTCTTCGTCAGAATCATCGGAATATGTCGGGCGTGACGGTAGACTTTCGTGGTCCACAACCCATAGTATTGGTGCTAAGAGTTCATGCATGCCTTGCCTGTACGAGACATCTTGATTCATCTTACAGTAGATGAAAAGGATATCTAGAAGGCGGTTCTGGATATGTTGCGAGCGAAAATATTCATTGTCTGGAAAGCTTTGAAAAAGAGATAACAGCGCATAAATTCAAAATAGCTTACAAATACAAGATGAATGGACGCTACCCTGCTAGTTGGAAAAAGCGCTAAATAAATATACCTACGTGCGCTCAACGTCCTGGCGAATTATTTTCTGCAATTCGGTGTCTTTATAATATTGCTGCCACGGATTCTGCATAAATAAACAATTGTAAGTCGTTTCTGTCAAATATAATACCCAGTAAAGACGCGTCTCAAGTCATCTATACTAGAAATTTTTCATACGGATTCATCCAAAGACAGAGGGTGATTCACACTCAAATCAATTGTGTTGTCTACATCTGACTCGGAAGTAGGACTTGTGATGTACTTCTGTCGCAAATCAGCATAATGTTGGCGTTCCTTGTGAAGTGTTAATGACCACGTTGAAGTGTCTACGCTCGGGAGGTAAGAAAGATATAACTAGAGACAAGATAAACAAGAATTATTAGCTATATAGTCAAATGTTTGAATCTGAGAAGCAAGCAATCATAAGCAACGAGTGAATACACGAGATCCTTTAAAAAAGAAAACCGATCTTTCAATGAACAATAGTGAAGTAAATTCAGTTACATTTTCGTACCAGAAACAAAACTTTACACGATTGGGTTATTAAAATGACATTTTACAATTTTTGGGATTTCCTCTCCAAACTGAACGAATGGAATGTATTAACAACTAGTAAAGGTCACATCGTAGATTTCAAATGACAAGGGAAAGGGTCTCGCGATATAATTTGTCAAAGAACCAATTAACGAACCAACGGATCGCAATCATAACTCTGAAGACATAGAAATAGCTCTACCACATTGGCCATGGAATTTTACACACCTTCCAACAGACAGATCGAAGGCCATTTGAACAAAAGTTCCCCTTAACACCCTTTTCCCTAAGGGAAGTCAAAGTCAACAAAGGATCCCTAAAAATGTACTCCCATTTCACTCTATGAAGCAGAAGTTTGAATCAGTATATACTGTTTGTTGACATTATCTTCGGAAACTGTTTAATTCTCACTACATACTTTGCCTGTTCAAGTGTAAGTTTGCTCATTTTGTGTTTGCACATCAAGGGGTTTCCTCGTGTGTTTATTGTGTTTATGAAATGACGTCACAACTTATTCATTATTCCAACTCGAGCACCTTTATTCTATCAGGTCGTAAATCCCAAAATACGTGAATATAAATAAATTAGCATAATGTCATACTAAAATTACTAAGTACTAAATCTAAGACCAGAGTAGACTTGTTCAATTATATGTGTCCTGGACGAGTTAAGAGAAATGCGTGCAAGCAGACAGTCATTTTCTTCTCATAAATGTATTAACAAATTGACCGATTCAATTGCAACCATATTAGGTCAGTTTGTCCATTCAACAATACATATCTATCCGCATTCAGACACTTCGGGTTAGAGTATTTTAAACCCTACTCTTCATCCTCGGGTGGAAGCCCATCATCAACTAACAAAAAATAGGATAAAATAAACCTCACAGAACTTCCACTGTTATGCAAAGGACATAAAAAGTTATCCATTACCTCTCCTTCTGTAGATCGTGATTTCCTGCTGTTTGAAATAGCGACGATTTTCTTCATCAACCAACACCAAATTTAAATAATATCTGGTGGAAAATTTCTTGTTGACGTCACGGAAAGTTGGTGTTAACTCGAAGCCACCAAGAAAGAGGCGAATAGGAATTGTTTCGCCTACAGCATCAGAGTAATTATGAAAGTGTACGCGGACATATACTCGTGCACAACGATCTTCAACTTACCACGCACAGGTGCTCCGTCCATAATTTCGAACTTGGTTATAGTCTCACTTTCATTATACTGATTAGGGGCTGAAGACGGAAGCTATTAATTAATTGCAAACGTACTCGATCCAATGCACTCAAAGTACAGAAGATGTCGCACCTGCCCCTGTAGTCTCTCGCCGGATGATGGATAATTCCATATGTTTAATCTTTATACGCACTAACAGGAAATAAATCTTCCCGACGATCACATCCTTGAGATGGTATCTGTGTAATGAGATTGCCGCTGATACTTATACGAGATTGTTTGGAATGCTCTATATATAGTCAAAGATACTGACAGAGTGAATACCTTGATTTGTTATATTCAAACTCGATATGGAGGCAGTCTTCTATACCGACTTCCATTTTAATGGAGTTATTACTATCTGGTGGCATACGATATGAGTATACCCAGATATCTTTCTCTTTCACAATGTCTGTGAGACGCCTCGAGATTGTGATTCGGACGAAATATCTATCGAGTTATTTTAATCGTCGTTAACGCCGGAAGGGACCATTGTCCAGCTACATTAGAGACCTATTTACCTCAACTTAACGTTGATCCCATGGTAGCTTTCATACTGCTTCTCGACATTCTTGAATTCAAACTCGTACATTTTAGGCTGACGTATTTCGCCAGGAATGTCTAATTCCTGAACTAACGAAAGAAACTCATAATGATTTCCTCTATCATAAAATAGTTCTATGGGATTAAATACTGATGTTAATCGTATTATATTACTAATTTGCAGATAAAATCTTGACGAGCGCTTTTGAATAAAGATAAGTAAAACTCGTACCGATGTTTCCAACAAACTCTATCTTGATTCCTTGATGTTCAAGTTTCTTGCCATCACGCGGCCTTATCGTAACCTGCAAGACAAAGAGTATTACTCGATATATAGAGGAAACCATAATACAGCAACCATTTTCTGTAACCAATCTACCCTTCCGGTAACAGTTTCCCCATCCATGTATAGAGGAAACCTGTCACGTCGTTCTTTGTCCACCTTCACTTCAACAAGCTTCCTCTGTTCTTCGCCATTAAAACGTATATCGACGTCGACTGGTGCACTAAGCCCAAATAAAGCCTACACATTTAAAACATTATGAGGCCTCTTAGCCGACATACAGAAAAACGCGTTTGATTGTTCTTCAGGAATACATACAGCGACTGACATATTCACACGCTTAAGAAGACAGCAAAGTTTCGGAAACAATCTAAGGAATTATAACACAAACGTTGTCATATGACTAGCTGATGTTCTCGTCCAATACAACCAAGTCATCCGATCTTGTCTTCAAAAATTTAGTGACAATGTTTTCATCAAAGATTCATAGGCTACGGCATTGCCACTTCATACTTCGACACCGTTTAATAAGACATCCACGACCAGTTATTGGTCTCGATATCAGGAGACTCGCAACAGTGACAAAACCTTCGCGCAAGCTTGCGAATAGTTACGACCCAGTAAGTAGTCCGAAATGTTACCCGACGTCAATCATGATAATAAACCTAATTGATATTACGACCCATGTAATATTATTGAGACAACTGTGGAAGAAGGGTGGTATGAATGGTGGGAAAGCTGCGGTACGTTTATAGTATGTATTGTGTTCTCCATGAAAATATGTATTCGCACTCACGAAGACGAACGTGTTTAGGCCTTTTTGCCGCGGTAGGAGGCGAGCAGTGCGAAAACCCTCCTGATTTCGTTATGCTATCACCGCCACCCAATGTCACAGGATATTTGCACATAGGACATGCATTAACTTTCAGCATTCAGGTTTATAACTGAAAAGATTTAATTCATATTATATGTTTATACTTGCAAGTATGTTTTATTTATTTATTCATTTATTATAATAGGACGCTATTGTTCGATGGCGGCGAATGAGCGGTTGTCGTGTTTCATGGATACCGGGAACTGATCATGCTGGAATAGGCACGCAGTCAGTAGTAGAACGTAAATTATTGAAGGAAAAAAATGTGTGTTTGAATAAGTTTAATTTTTCGCGACAATCAGATATTACCTAACGTCTTTTCTTTATAGTTAACGCGACACGATTTTAGTAGAGAAGCATTCGTCGAGGAAATCTGGAAATGGCGTTCTCAACATGGGGATCGTATTATTAGACAATTGGTATATACCATAAAGCAATTTGATTTTCTCGTCACATTCTCGTAACATAATATAGATTGCTTTACGACCTAGAGACGATTAGGAGCTTCACTCGATTGGGATAAACTGTTCTTTACAATGGATGCACCACGTTCTCAAGCTGTTACCAATGCCTTTTTGAGACTTTATCAGGATGGCCTAATATATAGGGATACGCGCCTGGTTAACTGGTGTTGCGCGCTGGAAACAGTGATTTCTGATATAGAAGTAAGTAAAGTATTCATGCTCTTATGAATCTGTAATTGTTAATTTATTCAAAGTATTATTGCAAAGGTAGATTATGAGACGGTCAGCCAGCAGACCACGTTGAAGTTACCAGGACGTGATAATGGGTACAGAACATTCGTGTTCAATTGACGAATTTTTACTTCACTTGATATGTGAGATATACATGGTTTTTTATATTTTTCTTATTTTTTCTGTATTTCGAAAAGGGTTGAATTTGGCGTTTTGCATAAAGTTGCATATCCCGTTGCGGATGAATCTACTGAATTGAAAGAGGTTGTAGTTGCAACCACACGAATAGAAACAATACTGGGAGATGTCGCCGTGGCCGTCCATCCGGAGGATCCACGTTACAAGGTCTGTTATAATAGAAGGTTATTTATATTTTTAATCAATTCCATGTTTCGCTATTAAGATAATCATGTTTTTTAGGCTTTACACGGAAAGGAAGTTATACACCCCTTGCTCAATAAACGCATGCCAATTGTCTGTGATGCAGAACTTGTTGACTTGGATTTTGGAACCGGTGTTGTGAAGGTAGGTTATTATGATCCTATAAATATCTTAGGCCTTCTGTGTATACTAACAACATTTCTTAGCTTACGCCTGCCCACGATCCCAATGATTATAATTGTGCGCGTAGACACAATCTTCCGTTAATTAATATATTCAACAAAAATGGTACATTCAATGAGAACTGTGGAATTGCAGGCTTAGTTGTAAGTACGGACACTTTCTTGTGGGATTACGCCTTCTCGAGTTATTGTACTAACTTGATTTGTACTAGAATAAAGATCGGTTTGATAGTAGGCAGGAAATTATTGATAGACTCGGTACTGTTAACTGTTATCGAGGCAAAGATGTATCACATGAGATGAGAATTGGTCGTTGTTCGCGCACTGGAGATATCATTGAACCTCTCTTGCAACCACAATGGTACTACTTGTTATAATTGTGGTTAATTTTTAATCCCTAATTGACATACTCGTGATCTATATGTAGGTATGTCAGATGTAAGGATCTCGCAAACAGAGCCTTGCAGGCTGCGGCTAGTGGTGAGCTCATTTTTGAGCCCGCATATCATATAAAGGAATGGAATCACTGGCTCGGTATGTCTGCACTCCTTCGACGCGTTTCGATCTGTATTGAATTTCGATCGCAGTCTTAATTTTACTTTCGTTAATTAGAAAATATTCAAGACTGGTGCATTTCCAGGCAATTGTGGTGGGGACATTCCATTCCTGCGTTTCAGTTGTCATTTCCCGAAAGCGATCATGATGGTAAATACTAATATTACGGGGATCCTTCATGTCGACAATATAACTATTATCATGACTGAAACAGACATTTATCTAGCTAAGAGTACATGGATCGTCGCCAAGTCCAATGATGAAGCAGAAGGTCTCGCGAAAACATATCTTCGGTCGAATTTTATGGATATTAGTACGCCTTACATTCTGAAGCAGGTTCAAACACTTGGTTTCAATTTATACGAACATAAGATCAGTTATTTATCTTTGCACTTTCTAGGATGAAGACGTATTGGATACTTGGTTTTCGTCTGGATTGTTACCACTGTCAGCCTTAAATTGGACTGGGAACGATGAATTGCCCGTAAGTGTAAACTGACCAACGACTCGACGTCTTATCTATAGAATTGATGCGATTTTCTTATAGGCAAAATATCCGACCTCAATGATAGAATCAGGCTTTGATATATTATTCTTTTGGATAGCACGAATGACAATGCTTTGTACATATTTTGCTGGGAAGCCACCTTTTAAGAACGTACTTTTACATGCTATGGTATGGATTGCTCAAGTGTTTTCTATCCAATCAGCAAGGACAATCTTCTTCTTTTCTAATTGAAGGACCTTTTCTGTTCAAGGTACGCGATGTGCAAGGTCGAAAGATGTCCAAATCTTTGGGAAATGTCATTGATCCGCTTGATGTTATAGATGGTATCACTCTTGGAAAAATGAAACAAGTGTTAAATGAAAGCAATTTGCCTCATTCCGAAATCAACAGAAGTGAAACTATGTTGTCTAAAGAGTATCCACAAGGAATTCCAGCCTGCGGAACAGATGCTTTACGATTTTCATTAGTGAATTTCACAGAACATGTAGGTTATCCTTTGTCATATATCTTTTAAGCGGCCCTTATTTCGTGAAACTGTTATAAATTGCTCTTACTATCTACTTTAAACGATAAACATTATCGTAAAAGGAAACGTTAAACTAAAGATATTTCCTTCCGTAGACGCGGCAAATAAACCTTGACATTTCGCCAATATTAGCTGCCAAGCATTTCGGAAACAAAATTTGGAATCTGTTCAATTTTGCGTTCACAAGATTTGAAATTCTGAACTATAAGACAAACGTCACGACTTCAAGGACTCTGGCGGTAGATGAGTTAGAAGACAGGCTTTCTCTCGTGGATCGCTATGTTTTGTCAAGATTAGCGGATACCGTGAGTAGAGCGCAGGATGCATTTACAGCCCTTCGATTACATGAAGCGACCACTGCAATAAGAAATTTTATTTGGGAAGACTTGTGTGATATATATCTTGAGTTTGCGAAGCCAGTATTATATGGTACTCATACGCAGGTTGAAAAGGAGGTAAACAGATGACGAAGGTAGACACAATAAATCGTCGTCTAGATTTCAAGGTTAACGGGTCGTTGTCGTTAAATAGGCCCAATATGCGACTTTACGAGTATTGGACGTATGCCTGGATGTCTCGCTTAGGCTGTTGCATCCATTTATGCCATTTATCACAGAGGTAGTAAAAAGACTGATTACATGCTCTTTAGATAACTTACACTAACTTTTAATTTTGTAAAGGAATTATGGCAGAATTTGGCAAAGATGACGACGAATGAATTGGTACCCAAGTCGTTAATGCTTGCAAGTTATCCTGAAACTCAAAACTTTGTCAACTGGAAGAACGTCAAGATTGAGAATGATATGAAAGTAAGTTCTATAATCATTCTCGATTGTAAACGTTGTCAAAAATTTAAAGCTAAACCTTATTTTAACAGAGCATCTTGAGCGTCATACATGCATGCCGCTCGTTGCGACAAAATAATCATATTCCTATCAGTCAGCATTTACCCTTTATATTGAGCACAGACGATGCAAATGTCCTAAGCGATGATGGCCCAATAAAGAAATACTTTAACGATATACGCATCTTTGCAAAAGCTTCTCAGCTTAAGTTAATTGATTCAAAGGTGATCAAAGGCTGTCCATGGTTTATATATTTCATATCTAATGCCATTCCAATTTGAATTTACTGCGCTGTCCACGTTTCAGGATGAAATGAATGCAACGGAGTTGGATAAAACTGTGGTTGTCACCTTAACGAATCCGAATGTTAAAGTACACATCCCACTGTCCGAGCTTGTAAGAGCACAGTCTAATGGAAGGAATGCTACTGACGAGCAAGTCGACAAACTGAATAGAACGTTGAAAAAAATTGAGGGGAATCTAGATAATCTAAAGCAGAAGATGTCCAAGGCCGAGTATGAAGACAGGGTTCCGGACAAGATCAAAGAGCGGGATAGGTAGGCATGCACCTTCTGTGATTTTAAAAGATACAGGAACATTACTAACAGCATTTGGTACATAGAAAACTACTGGCCGAATTAGCGGGAAAGCAACGCGAACTGATTAGTAACATTGAACTCATCAAAAAGTCGTTGTGCGATACGACATAAGAGACATTTATAAATATGCTTTATGCAGTCCATATGAGATTTATAAATAAAATCATCTCTTGACTTTTTCACTTTGTTTAATATTCTACATTTTCAAAAGTCGACTTTCATGCCGGCTGCTTATTTAATCCTTCTCGACAATACGTTGCAGATGATCTTCAATTTCTGCAGTAGACAACGTCCGGAACTTTCGATCTTCTACTGTGACAATACCAATCTCAATCTCAGTTGCTTTGAAGTCAGCTGAGAGTATAGATGACAACGTCGTGATAGCCAACTACATACATCATCGAGATTATTAGACAGGACACTGTGCATCACATGCATGTATAATTCGTCCATTAACTAACCTCTATAGTTTCTTCGGTGCCTAATTGGGGATCCTTTTTCAGCTTCTTCTCTAAATGATTCAAGGCTTCTTGTTTTTTAGCACCTGCAGCGGTGGCTTTACATCCAACATAATAGCCAGCAGGGTCGCACTTGAATAGTTGCGGACCACGTTCGTCATCGTATCCGATTAAAATCATTGCTGAGTTTAAGATATTATTAGATCGATATATTAATCACAATCCTCACAGATATTAAGATTTACTTACAGACACCCAGTGGTCTCATTGCAGCGTGCTGCGTATATACTTGGTTAATATTTGCAACACGTTTAGCGAGCATGTCTGTGGGCATCTCGTAGCCATTCTTGTAACGAAATTCAGCCGCTTCACTGCGTGCTCGGGAGACTTGAGCACGCGCATCAGCTATAGAAGCAGGTATACTTTTCGGTCAGTAATACAAAATAGTATAGAAGTTATAAATGTGAGCTTACTAACCAATCATGCCTGTCATAACACACCCAACATATGGTGTCAGTCGAAAAATATGAGTCACCGTTGATGGATCAAGCAACTTGTCCTTAAGGGATAGCGAGAATGAGGATACAATAAAATATCATGCAGTGAAATTAAACGATTTCTCAATCAAATTACCGGAATCTTCTTCTGAGTTACGATTATAACGGAATCTTTTCCACGAACCCCAACGGATGTCATTCCAGAATTGGATATTGCTTTGAAGGCATACTCTGGTATCGGAGAAATGGTTGAATCATTGATTTGTTGCACATGGATATATATGCATATAAACTCAAAGACATTCTCCAAAAAGAATCTAATGACTATCGAATGAGAATTTTCTCCCACTGACTTGTAATTCACAAAGCACTTACCGACTTGATACAGTCGGCCCTCTGGAGAGAAAATGGTTATATGACGATCATATCCAGCACTTGACCCTGTAAAGAGAAAGCTTTTGCCGTCAAGATTTCAGCAATATGTTGTCATTTTTCATATAAAATTCGACTTTTAATACATAATTACCGCGACTCATTGTGCACGTAGAGAAAGATGTATAGATGTATACCGACCGTTACGATTGCCGTTACGTATTTTTATTATTCCATGTGTTACTTAAATGAATACGTCACAATATGATAATCACCTGATAGCGTGCATAATTTACGCCAAATTCGGAATTTTCAATAGTAAATACTACAAATACTATGCATTTAATTTCGTGTGTTCTTTATTAAGCACGCACAGCTAAGGTGGACCTCTAGAGCTGTTTTTTTCACATCGTAAGTATTACATGTTTGAGATTAATAGTGGGATGGGTGAGCTTATTATAATCTGATTTAAATAATATGCATTTAATGAAGCGACGAAAACGTAAGAAATAAAAAGGTTCTTGCGTGACCTTTATGCTTACTCTTAGTTTAATGTCAATGTTTGCCCATTGCTTGAAATAAAACATATAACTTTTGGACACAATTTACGAGAATAAGTAAGGTCTTCCTTAGCTCTAAATTTTCAATAATTTTTTTTCTTTTTCTTTCGTGTTGGTTCTGTTTATTCGACAATAGTCGAAAGTCACTTTACATCTAGCTAGAAAAACTCACTTATTCAATAATAATAAACACCGATTTGGTTATACCAGATAGAATTAATAAAGCAAAACACTCTTCCAACGTGGCTAGTTCAGCTTCTTATAGACTCTTATTGCAGGGGGGTAAGACACTTCCTTTTGCCCATAAAATGAAAATTTGCCCGGCCCAACACCAAAACGATATTCTCGCGTTAGTTGAATGTCATTTCAATCTACATCCAGCTAATACCAACTGGATCCAAAGGACTTTTTTTAACGTGAAAAAATTCCGTTATTGCACTTTGATAAGATTTGAATCGTCGATGTCTTTAATAAACTCTGAACTTCAGTTTCAGATAAAGATCTTGGTCAAACTAGAAGAAGGAGAAAGTCAAGGTTTTGCGCTATGATATAAATACTTATCGTGTGCATTTCATTGCTAAGCAGGAATTCATTATTACGCATATACAATTTATTGAAACATAATACGTACGTATTATACTAAGGCAACGACGCACCAGTGGTTTGATCGGAACGTGGCTGTTTCGTATTGTTGAATTAACAATATGCACTTGTATTCTCTGCTCTAAAACAAAAGTTTTTAGTACTAAACAAAAATTTCACGTCATCAGAGATCAAAAATAATGTACATACATTTCACCGACAAATATTTACCAACATTATTTCGAATTTATCCTTTTTTAGTAGTTAATTGTCGGTGAAATGATTGTCGATGAAATAATACGGACCCGTTGAATTGTTGTTGAAGCCGTTGCATTTCCCGTCGCAATTCTTGCAATAATAACGCGTCATGGATTTTTTTGTCAATTAACCGTGATTTACAGTTTTCGTCATTTTCAGATCTAAGCCCCAAGTTTCTTTTATCAAGCTCCGACTTCTCAATATCCAATTTTCGAAAATGTCAGCTCAGCTTATTTATATGATCGACTGTACTGAAATAGTAATAATATTCACCGAATATCACGTGAGACCAACTTATCGATATTGGAGAAGAATTTTGACCGAGTTAGGCCAAAACCGACTTATCGAGTGAGAATTGTTTATTTTGTGAGTTTGTAAACTTTTAACAGGAAATGGCCCCAAATACGAGTGCATGGAAAGTGAGATTTTTAAGAAGTGTAAGCAGCCACCTTAGTAAGAGTGAGCATCTAGTCTAAAAATATTGGATGCAACTATTAAGCATAATGCAAATACAACTGCTTTAAAAGTTTTAAATCTTCAAGAGATAGATGCAAGTGCTTAATTACCAAATAAATGTTTGGAGGTGTCAGATGTTAACTCTTTCTTTGTATTTAGTTCAATGATGACTTTCAACCTCAAAAAGAGTCCTCAGCAAAGTGGAAAAAATAATCTATTACTATTTCAAAAGAGGTTAGTATCTTGATAAAAGTCTATTTTAATTTACCAGGAATCTTGTAGTGGACATGTTTTAATAATTTATTATACAGAGGTTTGCAAAAAAAAAAAATTAGACAAATTAACTTGCTCATTTCTGCACAGCCAGTATTTCAAATGTCGCATGATCTATATCATTCAAAAGCTTAAAACAAGTAGTTTTATTTATGCATTATTATTGGGAAATTTGATCGCCATTATTTTCTAGCACTAGATCACACGGTCTCTTTATTGATTCTACCAAACTAATTAGGGAGAGTTTCTGGAATAGAACTCCATTTTTTCGTCATAAAATGTTCTAATAAATCTAGATTTTCGGGTATGCATTTTCTCACATGTCTTTTAACAATGGCCCAAAGATTTAATATTAATTAATATTAACAAGGTTTAAAGTCTGAACTATTAGCAAATTAGTATATAATTTCAGGAGCATATTTTTCAAGAAATGCTTGGC
>CAJVPI010000360.1:0-33377 GCA_910592345.1 Paraglomus brasilianum
TTAAATTGATTCCACTTGAGATAACAGACGAGACACATGATTTATATTATGCCGAGGTAAACCATTTACTTATGCGTTATGTTATTGAATAGTATAGTTATTGAATAGTATAATTATTGACTTGTTATCTCCACTAGTTATGTGATGAGCATCCAGATATTCTTACCACAGATGTTTGGGTAACCATCGGATTCACATATGATGAAATTATGAAATTAAACAAGTGTATTGTCTCATAAAAGTTGACGATGGATTATGTTTGGCATGTACGGAACGATTAGAACCTAAGATAAATTTATTTTGTTGCTGGTGTAAAGTACTAAGACATGTCGATTGGACTACTGGCAACAAGTCACTGGATTCATTTATTATGGAATCGTGGAGTAATATGAAGATTAAGTATGATGCATATATACAATGGATAGAGTATTCCCTATTTACAGACGTACGAGAAATGATATCATTACGCTATGGATGCACACATATAGCAGAATATTTAGAATTGACAACAAATGAATTAACACGTGTGACACTCAAAAAGATAGTTGATGAAGGGAATGATCAATTTTATCAGGTAAATTGTAAAATGCAAATAATAATAATATTGTTAACGTGTGTATCGCACATTTAACTGTATTTGTTTACTCAAATAGCTGACTAAGGAATACCCAGAGATATTAACACCCGAGAATATTTGGATAATTGGGATCACGCAGGAGCCATCTACTCGGGAATATTATTTAGTTTTCTATCATGATGTACATGCACTACTGGACAAGTTCATACAAATTAATGAAGATGTTAAGTATATTCAGTATAGCGACTTTTACGAACTCAAAGAGATCGGATCTGGTGGTTATGGAACAGTTTATACTGCTGAATATAAAAAGTATTCAGAAGTATGGTCTATGCAAGAAACTGTTGTACTCAAACGGTTTAAGAGTTTTGATGAAATGCCAGAATTATTTATTTCTGAGGTAGGCAATCATTGGTAGTATTAATTAAAGTGATATTTAATCTGACTCTGTATTATTTTATTTATTAGTTCAGAAATCATGCAAAGTGTGCAAGTGTAAGTGGTACTTATTTTCCATTCCTTAATATTTATGGAGTGACACAAGACCCAGAAACAAAAGAGTACATGATTGTTATGCAACATGCTAACAATGGTAGTCTTTTGTCTTATTTGGATCAAAATATTAACAAATTGACGTGGAAGATGAAATTACAGCATTTGAAGAGTATTGCACTTTATCTGCATGCTATCCATGATATGGGATTAGTGCATTGTGATCTTCATGGCGGAAACATAGTTTTATATTATGATATGCCACGTATATGCGATTTTGGTCTCTCACGATCAGTGAATTCACGTCAGTCAAATTCTGCTCTCTCTCTCTCTCTCTGTTCTTAATTCTTGTAATGATAATTCATTCTTATTAGTTCTAGTTAAATAATTACTTATTTGCTCTTGTTGCTTTGGGGTTAAAGTGCTGTTAGTTGGATTATTGTCGTTAAACTCGATTACTAACTTATTATCTACCATTTTAACAAGACTGATATTAAATTGAGTAAATCAATTTTCCAATTGGTCTAATAATTGAATGGTATTTGTTGGCTCATTTGGATTATTAGAAGGTTGGTTAGGTTGGTCGTTATTATTGGGTTGCTCTTCTCCTTCTTTCTTGTGTTCTTCATCTCCTCAATCGTTTTTCTGAAAAGAACAATTTGCTCCGTGTTCTTGGCATATTCCAGTAGTTTTAAACTCCATAAGAGGTTTGGTTCCAATTAATTTTTTATTTTGGTCGTAATAACTCTTTTCAGAGCCTACGGGCGAAGGTTCAGAATGTTTACAATATTTCGCTTCATTCTTACATTTCAATTTCACTTTTTCTCATGGTTCGGCTTCTAGTTCTATTCAAGCATCTGAGGCGTTTATTCTTTATTGCACCAGAAGTCTTCGATACCTGCAAATTTACTCAGAGATCAGATGTATATTCTTTTGGTATCATTATGTATTTGATCGCTACTGGTGAACCACTATTTAGAGATAGGCAGTTCGATAGATATTTAGTATGCGATATTATGGGCGGACTACGACCATCGATGCCCGATTCCGCACCAGAGGAATACAAGAAACTTGCCGAGCGGTGTTGTGATGCTGATCCTGATAAGCGTCCAAATATATGGACACTTGAGCGTGATATTAAGAAGCTTATTTATAAGGTGAAAAACGACAATTCTGACATATGGAATGCCGTTTATCATAATGATGTAAAACCGTTATCACGCCTCGAGAAGGAGAGTAAATATTCTAGTACACTCTTACCTGCGGGAGATCTACCTAAACCAAGAAATAGCTATGATATGGATTCAGCTGCAGGTATGAAGACAGGGATTGCATAAGTGCTGATATTGAACCAAGTCAGTTTACACACAGTATATTAATATTGTCACTATTTTCTAATTTAGTGACTCAAACATTTTAATGAAAACGGTTATTTATAGCTTATACGAACCTATGTATGTCAATCTGAGTGGTGTCAATAGAGAGTAATTAGTGCACGACGTTGATGTGATTTGCGTGGCGTGGGTGTCGATTTTAAACTAAAGGGCAAGTAGCAAATAGTTATCGTAAAGAGTTAATTTATTTTATAGATGTCATATAATACCTTTACAAAATTGTAGTGATTATATTTATTGTAAATTATTCGTCGTAAACTATTAACCCGAACCTGGTTGTTTAACAGTTAACAAATAGCCTTACCCACGTCTTTGTAAGCATTGTTTGTGTACTAAAATAGTATTGTATTCTTACTAACGGGTTTATTATGAGTTTTACGAAAGTCGCTTGACTCAAACTGCTAAAAAATAATTTGATGAGACTTGAAGTATTGGACTCGATTTCGATAACGTATGTTAATGATTACTTGTATAATTACTAGCAAACATTATCGGTTAATGGTATTAGTATAAATAAAATTTAATTCTCAGCTAATGAATGCCTCTTGTGGTTTCTTTTCTGCCTCCTTCAGATTCTCCTGCGTACTGTTCAGCGCTTCAATTTTTTTTCGTTTTCGATAGAAAGATGTGCTGCGCGATTAAAATATTATACTTCAGAATTCTATTTACTAATCGGAGAGAATTAACTTTATAGCAGAACCACTAACTAATAATGTTTATTCATTATGCGATAGATTTCCTCAATTACTGACAACTTAAATAACAATATCGAAGAATATTTATTTAACTGATTCAATCAGTATTATATCTGTGAGCTACGTCATTGGACAATTTATCATCATACGCTCGAATGTTATCTTTTTGCTAATGTTGTGAATATAATTGCGCGAAAAGATGTGCGTTAAATTATTGGCCGTCGATTTATGATTATCGAACGCGACTTTGTTTGTTAGGTATAGATCTAATCATACGATTATTTGCAGGAATCATTGGATATTTAGCAGTTTACGGTTGATACTAAAGGTACGTACGTAGTCAATATGTGTGGATCTAATCGTACGATGATTTTGCATTGAAATTATTGGTACAGTTTTAGCATTATAGTTAGAATGTATTTTGATGTTTGTATTTTTGATGTTTGTATTTTTTATGTTTGCATTTGATGTTTGCATTTCGTTGTTTGAATTTTGGATTCATGGTTTGCATTGAAATTATTGGCATTACGGTTGGACTTGTAAATATAGACTATTTTGATCTAACCGCATGGTGATTTGCATTGAAATTATTGGTACAAGTTTTAGCAATACGGTTAGCGTTGTTTACAACGCGGCGTTATATACTATTCTATAAAAAGCTCGTGTGTTCTGTACATTTTGGCTAAGCCCCTGTTAAACTGGGGTAAGGAACTTTTTATTCACATGGCTATGCCAATCATCAATTTTTTTGCTGCAACGTGCAGCAGATCTGCTCTCGATATAAGAAAGTGATCGGGGCCCAACAAATTCCTTTCTTATATCGAAAATCTCTTATATAACGGGAGTCATTTGTTACAAGACTTTAAATCGGGTCCAGCAAAAATACTTTCTTATATCAAAATTTTCTTATATCGAAGGGTTCTTATATCGAGAGCCACTTGTAATTAGTTTTTCCAGTGCAAAAGCTGCTTGGTCTGAGTAGTAGATACAACATCGATGAACATTTTAGCCTGCTAATTCCTGCGCCTGCTTGCCTCCTGATAATATCCCAGCAAAAGCTGATGACATTGTACACTGGTTTGAAGATACGTATGTACATGATTATACAGTACGATATCTGCCTTTATTTCCACCTGCCTTTTGGTCCATTGCTGACAACATGGAGTATGCCTTGCTGAGAATGCAAAATTCAGTAGAAGCCTGGCATCAAAGATGGGATACCTTGGTATAGGTGTGGTGTCTTTAAAATTATCAAACACATACAGACAGAAAGAACAAAGCCTAGTTACATTGAACATAGAAGCAAACTTACGAGGAGCACAACAGCCTCCACAGACACGATCTAATCACGTGATGTCAGTGTAAAAAACTTGCTTTATCAGATGGTCAACAAAGTCGACAAGTCGTTGCTCGTGAAACGAGGATACAAACAGTTTTTAATAACCGCGATCAGATGCCACTTATGGACTTTCTTCGGGGAATTGCACATAATATTTAGCTTTAATAATAAATTAATAAATATACCTCTGTTCTGCAACTGAAAATTTTTTTGTAATTTATCAATCATACATCCATATGCAATTAATTACATTAGCTAGTTAACGTGTTAAATTTATGATAACTATAAAGTATCCATTCAAATTAGTTGTTCAGTCGTAAAAATTACATTTACTTATAGTAAATTCAGTTCGCTGTTTGAAACTGAAATATTTGTTGATTAAACGGGTTGCAATCAAGGCGTACAGTATATATGTTTTGCATACATGCTCTTCCGATTGGCATCAAACTCATTGCCAGTTTCATAACTTTAGACAATCGGTCTCAATATTTACTTTATATTTATACAGTCGAAGCTCGTTATAACAGATACACGTTACAATGGGATCGCATTACAAGAGAAATTTTTTTGGAACACAATTTTCTTATATTAAAAATTGCTTGTTATCTTGTTATAATGGATTCTCATAGTAAAATCGCGTTATTAGCTATAATGGAATCAGTCTATATCACAGTCAGTTGCACTATAATGGAAATATGGGACGAGAGGGTCAAACTCAATATGATTATTGCGTATAAAACTGATATTAATATTTAAGCACTTGGCTCATACGAAATGCCTAGCAATATGATTATTAAAAGAATATCTTTAACAAATGCACAGAAACGTCAACTATGTCTTGACAAGGAGAATCAACGAATGGTGAACTTGCGTCGAAGTACGGAATCAAGGAAAAAGCCATCTCTGCAGTCTTAATGGCAAAAGAAAAGTGGCTTGCAACAAATTCTAATGAATATACTGCTCAGTTAAAGCGTAATCACCCCCTCAAAATACGAGAATAACGTGCCTTGTGGAGTTGGGTCAAAGGTGTGTTATTCTCCAGTCTTGATATCACTGGTGCTGTGATCTATATGACATATATCATGTAATGATTGATGAGATTGCGAATATGCTGACGACATTTATTACAAGTCATTAAACTTATAGCATAATTGTATAAAATAAATTTCGTGCTATAATGGAATTGCACATGCAATCATTAGAAGTCCATTATGACAAACCATACACATTATTATGGACTCATGTGTTCATGGGCTATGCCCAACTTTCTATTATAACGAGCTTCGACTGTAATAAATAATGCACTCTATATTTTCTTACATATTCAAATGATCTACCCCGCAGACAGTAAATGTGCACGATTTTATTTCGGGATCCTGTTAACTCAATTGTATTGACATACATGTAAGCACATTGCATAATTTGAAGAGGAGCAAGCATTTGAATAAACTCATATAAACTGTAAATAGCCCGTGAATTACAAGTTTATTCTAATAGAGTTTGAGTCTCTAAATTATAAGAAATGAAGGGTGTTAACATTGTAAATTGACTTTTTTTTGTATCAACATATAACCATACCTGCAGCTGAATCCAAATCATAGCTGTTTAGGCAATTCTCTAGTAGGTAAGAGATTGCTAAAATATTTACTCTCCTTCTCTAGATGCGTACCTTGTTATGACAAATGATATTCCACATGTTGTCATCTGAATTATCCGCGTTCACCTCGCCATAAAGCTTGTCAATATAATTAGCCAGTGCCCATCCATTTTCAAATCGCTTGTCAGGATCTGCATCACAACACTGCTCGGCAAGTTTCTTGTATTCATCTGGTGCAGAATCAGGCATTGATGGTCGTAGTCCACCCATAATGTCACATATTAAATCTCCATCAAACTGCCTATCTCTAAAAGGTGGTTCACCAGAGGCAATCAAATACATAATAATACCAAATGCATATATGTCTGATTTCTGAGTAAATTTGCGGGTATGGAAGACTTCTGGTGCAGTAGAGGATAAAGCACCTTGAATGGTTGAATTTGATTCATGCAAATTCACTGATCGTGAGAGACCAAGATTGCATATGTATGGTTCACTTACTTGGAACACTTTTTCTGTTGCATCATTGCCATTCCCCCCATTCAGAACAATGTTTCTGCCATGAAGATCACAATGTACAAATCCTGCATCATGGATAGTATGCAGATCATATGCAATAAAATGTAAACACTGTAATTTCATCATCCATGTCAATTTGTTAATATTTTGATCCAAATAAGACAAAAGATTACCATTGTCAGCATATTGCATAACAATTATGTACTCTTTTGTTTCTGGGTTTTGTGTGAATCCATAAATTTGAAAGAAATCATCAGCCCCCATGCACTTGGCATGATTTCTGAACTATTAAATAAAAATAAATACAGCATCAAATTAAATATCATTTTAATATTAAGATTAAAGGTTGCTTACCTCAGAAATAAATAATTCTGGCATTCCATCAAAACTCTTAAACCATTTGAGTACAACTGCTTCTAAATATAAATAGTTTCTATATTTGGCTGTATAGACTGTTGCATAACATCCAGATCCAATTTCCTTAATTTCACTAAAGTCAGTATATGACATATACATGACACGTGAATTAGTTTGTACAAATTTGTCCAATGCTACATGCATGTGGTAAAACACTAAATAGTATTCATGAGAAGATGGCTCTTGAGTGATCCCAGCTATCCAGATATTATCCTGAGTCAATATTTCAGGGTATTCCTTGGTTAGCTGTTTGAGTAAATAAATACAGTCATTACAACAATAATCAATATTAAACACACTCAATTGCATATAATTTACCTGATGAAAATCAAATAATGGATCATTTTGTTTGTCAGCTATCTTTTTGAGTGTCACATGTGTCAATCCATCTGTTGTTGATCCTAACCAATTTGCTATATGAGTGCATCTATGGGGTAATGATGTCATCTCTTGTATGTTTAATAATTGAGAGTATTCAATCCAATGTATATACATTTCATCTATATTACTACTCCATGACTCCATAATAAATGAATTCAATGACTTGTTGCCTGTAGTCCAATTGAGAGGTCTTGGTGCTCTACAGTAATAACAGAATATACTTATGCTAGATTCAAACATTGCTGTACATGCCAGACATAATCCATCTGTATGGTTAACTTTTAGTAGACAATACTTTTGTTTGCTTGTATCATATGTAAATCCAATGGTTATCAATACATTATTAGCTGGATGTTCATCACGTAACTAGTGGACATGTACATAATAGTTAGCAATTATTTAAGCAATTCAATAAACATGATAAATAAATGGTTTACCTTGTCATAATATAAATCATCTGTCTCATCAGTTATCTCAAGCGGAGTCATTAAACAATCATCATCAGTAATAAGTAGACCACGTAAGTATACATCAAATCCCCTATCAATAATGCAATTGGATGGAATCCATTCCAAATAGGCTTGATTTGCTGAGGTTGTTTGTAATTGAGATTTCTTAATAAACTCATCGAGTTGTTTATTGTTGCTAGTCCATCCATTGGATAATTGTTTATGTCCACAAATGCACCACACGGGACTACATCGAAGTATTCCACATGCGGAGCAGAACCCATATTGAGAATAATAATTGTAAAAGAGTTCACCAGCAACCATGTAATAACTACCGTCATACTCGGTAAATCCATAGATTTGTGCGTTGCGCCTTCCAAGCAATACGGAATGTCTTCTGAACTGATTAATATCATTGTTGTACTTGTGTGTTGGAAGTGAGTATATTCTGGCAAACTCACTCACAAATTTTGGTGTACATATTTCATCGCTTCCAAGCAACACCAACGTTATCGAATATGCTTGCTTGCGAATAGCGCAGTAGACGTTGTCAATTTGAGTTGGCTCTATGTCGATAATTTGCGAGCGAGGAATCCATTCAAGTTCATCTTCACTTTCCAAGGAGGATTGGACCAAGTTGTCAATTGCTGGATTATTAACAACCCCTGATGCTAACGACATAGTTTGAATTAAAAAAATTTTATTTTTTTCAAGTGCGCAATGTCACTTGTGTTATATGTGTGTTACATGTGTGTTACATGTGTGTTACATGTGTGTTACATGGGTCTGGTTCATTTCACCGACAATCATTACATAAATGTAATGTACTGTCAACAACCTAATCAAGATAATGTTTATTGTGGGATAACTATAGTCCGATTAGACTATTATTACCCCCCTTAGTCCGGATTATAACTATCCCAATGACAATGAGATTACATTTGCATCGTCATTCAAGTAAAGCTAAAGCTCATACCCAACAACTCCAATTCCATATATCACCCAATCGCCTATTTATTGAATCATCAAAGTGTTAGCATGATAGACTGTTTTCACTGTTACAATATCGAGCAAACTGACAAAATTACCAACCATCGTCTCCTTCAACTCCACGATGATTTCACATTTGCGTCAATTTAAAATTAATTATTTCAGCTTCCTGGCCAATTTCTGTATAATAATAACACAGAATGTTTGATATCTAAAACATTAAGCCATAGCATATTTTTGGTTATTTTATATCAATACATACCAAAGAACCGATAGGTTTATCTGTTATTTTGGTATACGACAAATTAATGGCGAATTGCAATTCCAGTTTTATGGTTATTCCGGTGTTTGACAAATTGAGTAATGCTTTTGCGCCTAATATATATTTTTTTGTAATATTCTACCTTGATATACTGTTAATTACGTATCCAAAATAAATTCATTGTCGCTAAAGAAACCAACCAATTCATACAGTGGCTATCAAAAGTCCCCGGCACGCTTAAAATTTACTAGTAAAATATATGGAATATCTTTCTTTTCAAAAATCTCTCCGACACATGTGTACTATACGAAGGATAGTTGTGCTTTTCCAAAAACTATACAAAAAAATTTTATATGTTATCGTTATAAATCAGTAGCTTGACGAAGTGTGCGTATACGTGCTATACATAGATTTTCATATCGTGATTTAAAGACAGCTACTTCAATTTGATCATATTGTCCAACTTAATCTACCTCTCGGATCATCGTTCCTCCTTAACTATCGCTTTTGACATCTGCCCGTCCGTCGGCCCACCATTACTCTAACGATCGCTCTTGACCAAAACATCCAGGCAAGCAGTTATTTTCTTTCAATCAACAGATTCACATAAATTCTTTTGTTGTTTTTACTATATGTTCGTTCTTGACTATTCACTCTAACTTCTTTTTCATTGAATATCCACTCACCGGACTTTTCATTCTTCTCTCCCTCACCTCTAGCTGCTGGTGAGTAATATTTTCCTTTATGCTTTCGTGTTCGTGGGAGCAATGGTGGGAAAATGGTTTGAATGCTGTTGCATGCATAGAGTAATCTACTCACTGCTATTTCGTCATTATCATCATCATCCCTTTCGCCTCGCCAAGGTAAATATCACTGGTATTGTTTGTCACTTTTCATGTATATCATCACATCCATATTTATCACTCGTTCCATTTATCCACCCTACCCTTCCTAACTGGAACAATCCTATTTCCTTATATGAATGGATAAAGGCGCTTTCAATGCGCCAAATTGGCAGTATAGATTGAGTATGTTTTTTAGCTTTGTCGATTATCAATTATGTACTAGTTTTCTTTAGTTCCGAATAATTGCCAATATTTTTCTTTCCTTTTTTATTTATTTAAAGCTCGTCGATACCTTTGGCAAGGACTTTGAACTTTATGAACGAGAAATCACTATTAAAACACTAATGGAATGGGGATCGTAATTTTAATGGAATCAAAAAGCGATTTAATACCAACAGCAGGAACAAGAATGAGCATGCTATCCCTGTCTTGGCTGGCGGACCTGGGACTGGAAAGAGTAGATTTCTTGATGAAATTCAGAACCTACTAAATGAATACGCTCATACTTCTAATGATCAAAAAGTCATCAATGCTTTCAAGAATATGATTGTTGTCAATGTTACGTACGGGAATGGAACCCCTGCTTCGAATGCGGATAAAATATTGGGCAGTGAAAGCATCACTTGCAATGCGCCTTCTTTTTGCGTACTTCCATCCTACATCCAATTTATCTCATTATGTCAGCAGGGCAGCCCAGACCCAGACTCTCCACTGCCATGCAGGTTATCCGGCAGCACGTATCCATGAATCTTGATGATAGAGTCGCTCTGATTGTTGGCATCGATGAATTTAATAAGTTGCACGACATAGATCAGTCAACCTCGAGGAGCCTTATAACCAGTATTGGAGGACAAATGTGTAAAGCGCCTAAAGGCTTTTTTTTTTGTTCCCATTGTTTCCAGTGCTATTGAAGGACTTATATATGTGTATCCACGGATTTTCCTCCCATTGCCCATCAAAATTAGCCGTGCAATCGTTTGCGATGATGATTACATTACTTACGACCATTATTTCTGGCGCTGCATTGGTGATATCAGAGGTCACGTTAGGACATTGGAATTCTTTCTTGAGAAATTCTCGGAACCAAAGCTGCTGCTGAAGTTAAAGTCAAAAAATTATGTCATCTAAAATTCGGGAATGATGATTTCCTGATATGCAAGAGAAACAGTTTGTGTTACATAACATGTGATACTCACAGTACCGAATTTAAATGTATAAAATTTATAATAAATCAGCAGTATTATATTTAATTTGTGTACATTTTATACCTAATTGTATTAAATACAGTAGTGTGTATTGTATTATTTAATTTTTATCATCATTTTAGTTCCAATTTTACTATTATTATCTGTCATTCGCATTACAATTATCTTCATACGTGAGTGGATGGAAGCGCATACTGATCGCGTTGACTCTTCTCCGAGAGTGTACACGGTAGTGGATGGAAAGTTTGATTCAGGTGGGTAAATAACATTTGCATCATAAGGAATCCATTTCGCTTTAGTAGGATACAGTAATCTTGAACAGAATGCACAAGGCAGGCATATGTGTTGAAAAAGAATAGTATTTTGAAAGCGCGTGTGTGGGCTGCGCAAACGTTGAGGGGATCGCCATTGAGGACAGGCGCATCAATGTTAGGGTTGAATTAATTGATAGACCTTATACAATTATGCTCAATAGTTGAGGATTGGCAACAGGTGTGTAAGTAACGTTCAACATCAGTTGGGAAAATGCATCTGTGTTTGAGGTTATTTGTGACATGTTCAATAATTCAGGATTGTTTGTTTTGTTAATGTGTCGTTCTAGTAAGTGATATGGTTGAAATTGATGTGTCTTGAATTTGTACTGTGACGTACTCGCAAGGTTAAAACTGCTCGATCGAGTTTTTTAAGGGAAAGTGTATTTATAGATAACAGTCTCTACTATAAATATGAAATAATAGTGAAAACCAACTCACACAACCAATAAAGAGAATATTTCTGTTACTTTTAGATGTGACTTGATAACGGATAATTATTTTATGTTCACTTGTCCGATTTTCGAATACTGATTGATAGAGCTGATTACGAAAAAAACTGATCATGCGATAATGAAAGATAACAATTTGTTCCTATCACTCGTACATATGTATGCTAACTAAAAATAATTTTTTACTGTCTATAAATATTCCAAGCACATTCTGCATTTATGTACGGCTGTTTATATAGTAAAAATATACGTAAAAATAGAAATTTTTGTTATAAAAACCGCGGTTAGCGTACAAAAAACGCTCGGTAATAATACCAACATTAACCATTGGTTCTGATGCAGATTGAAATCTGCTTTGTCCAAATTTTCGACAAGTTGCTAAAATAAGTTAAAGATTATTTGTGGCAAGTTGGCCGAAGATAGTACTATGAAATGCTGCTTTGAAAATTAAGTTACAAAAGTTACCTGTTATTATTACATTGCGAAAAATTAAACTTGTCAGAGATTAGATGTTAATGTAACGCGAGAAATTGATTTCCTGTTTAGCAATATTGGATTTTATTCACTAAAGAAATTAAATCATGACAAAAAAAAAGTATATAAAATAAGCGTCTTTTTTTAACAACAATGTAATATACTAATACCAGTAAAATGGTAATAAACGTTTACTTATTTGCTTTTCTAGTTGTGCATCTTTCTCTTGTATTATTGATTGTTCAATAAAATGATAATATCACATTATTGTCACTGATAACAGCTTCTTCGTTATTTGTGTTAATGTGAGTGTCTATTTCGGTAATGTTATCGTTTCTAAAGATTGATTAGTGATAATTTTTTTGCAAATATCGCTGATTTTGTGGTTTTTTGTTTTGACGCACTGTTCAGTGTGTTGGTGCTTGTAAAGATTGTTATTGGTGAATTTGTGCAATTTTTTGTTCTATTCTGATTTTCCGTTAGTTTGGCCAATAAGAATGTTATTTTTTTTCCACGGAATATTAATAGTGGCGTCACTTTCGAATTTGGTAGAGATAAATTGAAATTCCAACAACTCGCAATATAATTGCTTCCCCAAAAAATTAAAATTCCAGTCACATGAACTTCTTTTGCTTTCACGATTCCGTTCTTTAAGCGGCCATTAAGTGGGTCAACATCATTGACGGTTGGAATTAATCTTTTGTCAAATATGGTTTTACTTGTATCGGTAGTGTGTAACCCGTTCAGCATTATTAGTAGTGTTACCGAATAATGCTCGCCGTTATTAACGTTAAAAGAACTGTCTTTAAGTGGTGTAAATTTCCCTGAGATTTGGTACACTCCGTTCTCTTGAAGTGGCTGCGTGACTTCAGATGATGCCTTCCTCTATTAGACTGTTTTTCGGACGTGTAGGTGGTAATTTGTAAAACTGATATCCGTCTTCCGCATTGATTCTTGATATGACGGAGCCTTTTAAACGGTTTTGTTGTTATAAGTTCGTCCGCAATAGAAACTATGTATATAATAGCCGCGAGAGTTGCAATCATTTTGTTCAATGGTGGTAATCAGTAATCAGTAATAATGGGGTTGTTGATAATAGATAGCAAAGAGCTTTAAGATGGGAATAATCGCAGTTGTCCTTTATTTATAACTTTGAGGTAGTATTTGAGTTAATAATAAACTATAATTGATTTATTTATACTGTACTTCTTTTTATTGGCGTTTTTCTTAATAATCTGACAAATTTACTGTTAGTGCGGACAATTTGTTGGTTATTTTTGGACAAAGCTATTTACTAATTGAGAAGTGAAGGAGTGAGCTTGATTCGAATTGTATGTCGTGCGCTTATGATTTGGCGAAGGATAGGCGTATAGAAAACGTTCTTGAACAATCGTTGCTTACAAGATAACACGAATGTCACAATATAATTGCTGTAAATGGAGAGATAATTGGAAGCTAAAATTTAGCGTTAAATAACAAATTCAGTATGCAGTGGTTTTACTGGTGATTCGTTTCGAAAGGTTTGCGCACACTATTTCCAAACAGTTAGTGTGCGCGGCAGACGCCGTTTATGAACAATTGACGCTTGGGAGATAGCACACGGCTGCCATAAATGTGTTTCAAGCATAAAAACATTCGATAAAAAAAGGTTTGTTAAATTTTAATAATAAATTTGTTTTCTCAACAACAAAGCAAACTATCCGGTTAAACTTTTTTGCATTCAATAGCAGTTTGTTTACGCTTTCGTAAATGTGTGTATATTTATCATGTGGAACCGGTGTTTAAACAATTTTAAACTTTTAGGTCGTTTAGCTTTTTCGGTAACACAAAACGTTGGCTATATATAAATATTATCATATTACTAGCTGACACACTACAATTTTTGGTGAATATGTTGTACATTAGATGCGCTAAATTCAGTATTAATTTTGCGGTGATTGCATTGCTCGTTACGTCAACATTCGCAAATGTAAGGGGTGGTCGGTGACTTTTGGTACATCAGGAGTACAGTGGACAATCTAATTTGATGCACGTCAATTGTTCCAGAACGTGATCTTTCCCATGATGCGTAGCAAGATATAAACGCGCGCAACTACATGTTCTTCATGATTTGACAAACATGATGGACAACGTAGACCCTCAAGAATACGAAGAATTTGCGGCTGAATACAGAGTAAACAATCACGATGCTAAGGATGGGGAAATTATCCTAGCATACCTTGCACGGAAACAAAAACAGCAAGGTAAGTGAGCAAGCAATGGGGAGAAGAGTTTGAAAACTGTCACTGGCTTTGTGCTATATTGCAAGAGAGGCAGTTGGGGCATTATTAGTTGGGGCAGAGCAGAGTCGTAGCAAAAGTTAAGTTATACATAAACTCGTTTGAAAGGCAAATAAGCAAAATACGATATGTTTGGGTTAAGTAGAGTAGTGTCAGTTACCCACATCCATGGAGTGGTGTTGCACCTCTGTTTTCGAACTTCCAAAAATTATGCTACTTTCCTTGCTGTTATTTGTTTCTTGTAACTCACTCTTCTAACTACCCATTGCTACTTTTATTATTGCTATCTCGTTCATCTCTGTGTGCCATATCTTTCATAGATGGTGAGTGACGTTTACCAATGCTACACCATCTGTTACATCTATTATTCATATTAATATACAAATCTTTTCTCTAATTTCTTTCGCCTTTGACCCTCTCACAATTAGTATCAGTGCCTTTCAAAAGAAAACTGATGGATGATGAGTCATCGTCCAAACGACCAAAAACTGGCCTTGAACTATGGGACTATTGGTTTGACACTCTTACTTCAACGGTGAACATTCATGCTCCCCCTAAACTCTATCCTGAGAGTGCACAAGAACTTGCTGGTCGCTTTCGCAAATCAGGGGTTTTCCTACCATTTAGTGGTAAATCCTCTGTGGATATGCGTCTTGATGAACATCCTACCCCCATGGGCAAGAAGCTTGTCGAACTATTCCGGAAAACCAATAATTTCAACATTCTCATCTCATTTTCTGGTGCTGGCAAGACTCGGGCCATATTTGATGTAGCCATGCAGAATAGAGGAGTCTTCTTAATGTATATTGAATGCAAGGTGGAGGTGGTAGGTGAACCAACCAGCAACCGTAATTTCGCGCAGCTCTACGAAGACATAGAGACAGTCGATGACACCACTGGGCTACAGAATAATGATGGTAAAGCAGAGGCACGCCGTCTTATTTCCTTGGAGTACACTTCCCGGATCTTCTACCTCATTCTGCTCATTAGAAAGATCAAGGACCTTACTCCACGCAGCTACCTACTCTCTCAGCTCAATGGCAGACAGGAGTCTATTGCAGAGATCAAATCATCACTAAAGATAGAAAGTAAAGGAAATTTGGATGAGCTTTTCCGAGTGGCCTCCCATAAGCTGTCGGTAAGGTTCTTTGTTGAATTACTATTACCAAAACAGTTATCTTTTTTATTCTGGACATTTAATAACAAATTTTATTTTATGTATGATAGGATATTTTGCCCCCTGGATCTCAGTTGGCTATTGCAATTGACGAGGCCAGTACTGCCAGCAAACTTTTTTACCCAAAATTCCATAATATCCATGGTAACCCACGTGGCTTGCTAATGCCGATGTTAGAATTTCTCATTCCATCACGTAAGATTCCTGTAGTGATTGCTGGCACTTCATTTACACTTAAACATGGGGATAAAGTTGAGAGTGATGTTGGCAAAACTACAAATGAGAATGTTATTATGGACTTTGAGACACTGACAATTGATAAAGTCAAAGCCTATATCAAACATTATCTCAACCTCTCAGGCTGTGATATCGGAAGAATTGAAGACTGGAAATACCTTGCTGGTCGCCCCCACTTAGCTGCTCGGTTGTTATGTGAAATTGTACAGGGGGAGAATCGTGAGCAAAATGAAACAAAACAGACTGTGTTAGAAAGGGCTATTAAGGAGACAGTAAATGTCATCAGCAAACGTTTGACAGAAGGTCTTTCTTTTCTAACTAAAGATGTAATTGGTAAAAGGGACCCTCTTGCCCTTATTCTCCAAAATATCTTGGAAAATGTCTTTATTTCTTGCCAGTATGCATTTCACACAATTATAAATTTTCTTTTTAGCAAAAACCATGAATAGTTGGCTAACAAATTGTAATATCCAGCTTCTTCTCTGGCATTGGCCATGTAACTGATTATGACGATAAATCGACACGCCTTGTTGAATGTGGGATTACTTCTTTGAGGCAGACACAAAGTGTACGTTATATTCAAGTCAATGAACCTTTGGCAATAAGGGTTGTCAACACTGTGCTTGGTATCGAGTTCAAAAGTCCAGCTACAACACTCACCAATAGACTATTTGCAAAGTTAAATGAACGTGCCAATGCTTCAGACACGTCAAAAGGCAAAGCATGGGAATATCTTATCCTGGCACAAATGCTGACTTACAATGGCAAGAAAGTCGTCGACTTAATCAAACTGTTTTACAATGATCATCAAATATTGCAGGAAAAGCTACACCGAAAACCAAATGGAGATTCTCTTAAGGTCACTGAACTACCAAAATGGACATATACTGCAACCTTCAATGTGGAGTCCTATGGAGATGTAGAAATGCTCTCCCTGCTGTGCAACAAGTCGTATGAAGATGGTGTGGATGTCATCAGTGACTGGCTTGCATCTCCAGAGAATCGAAAGTATATTCTTCAACCTGAAAATGCAATGCGCCCAGATGGACTATACATTGGTCACATTGATGGCCACCATAGTCATTATTGGACCCTGCTATTCAGTGCAAAGTTCTACAGCAATGCAATGTCAGGCCAAGAGATCAATCAGGATAAAAATTCTACAAATTGGAGCTTGGCTTATTATACTAAGGATCTTAGAAAAGCACCTAATTGTCATTTGATTGACAAGCTTGCAGAAGCACGACGACTTTATAAGCATCATGGCTCTCTCCGCATTCATTTTATAATGCCAGGCTTGGCTTCATGCAGTGATGGGTCAGATAGAGGAGGTTGTCGAGTGGAGGACAATGATGTTATCATGTATATTGATAGAACCATGTTGGGAAAGTTGTTCCAATCCTCTCCTGATATTGCAGAATCTATAGAAGTCCTTTTGGAGTAAAATTTTCACTCCCAAGTTTCAAATAAAGTTTTCATGACATTGCAGTTATAAAAAATATTGGCAATTATACATAATTGCCAAATATTTTTGTTGTATTTCTTTAAATAATGAGCTCTAACACTTAACAGAATGAATAGTGAGTGACGTCATACGGTCACTTGTTGCATATTATATGCCCCTTAACGGCAATCAATATCCTGAAAGAAATAAAACTTTTCGGTGCATGGTACAGTACAAGCATTCCTTTTTCTTGTCCAAAAACAACCATACAATCGCGGGTGATATCAATGAGTAATGTGGTGCCAAGATGACCAGTGTGTGCAAATTAGTGCGAGTATCTTCAAACCGATTATTCCATACAGGGTTATATCACATGAAGAAAGTGAATTAATGCATGTATGGTAAAGCGAGAGACAGAGACAGAGAGGAAGAAAGGACCGTTGTGCGCAACATGCATAGCTGCCAGTAATCGTAATCGTAACTATAATAATATTAATAGCAATACAACCCTTCAGAACATTCGGATCCAGATGTATATACGACTAAACTCATCCAGGTTAAAAAAATTCAATTAACATGTTTCTTTTGATCTTTCTATAAATACTTGCGTAACCATATTCCTTTATATTTTATTTATATTTAGAATATGGTTCCCAATTTGACGCCCTTCTCCAAACAAAATAAGTTTGAGTAAAACACTTTGAGAATATTGACATTCGAATTTACTGGCTTTCTTGTTTATATATAAGCCTTTTAAATTCTATAGACCCCCGTCATAACTGCATGATTTTGTGCGTACGTGTGTACGTGTGTGGTATTCTTTTTTCCACGGGAAATTGTTGACTGGTGTGTCTTAAGGCGTTGGTTACACAACGCATGACATCATTCAATTGCTCACAAAGCGAGTTTTTTCGAATTCATTCTTGGGAACCTGGCTGCAGCAAGATTGGATAATACCCTTTCTTTCCCCCTGTAATTCCATACTTAGCACGCACGCATTCCCTTTACTTACTCGCCTCCCTTGTCTCACTTCCAACCACTGCCCATCTTTTCTTCCTATTTCTCTTACATAGTCTATCAGTTTCATACTCGTACTTTTACCCCTCCTCACCACCACTACCACCACTCCTCATCCATCTCACTCGCAACAAACAATAATGCCAAAGAAACAAAAGCAAGATCTCCCCCTTCATAAAGTCATCATGGTCGGCTCTGGCGGCGTTGGCAAGTCGGCGCTTACTTTGCAGTACATGTACGGTGACTTTGTCGAAGAGTATGACCCTACGAAGGCCGACTCGTATAGAAAGAAGGTCACGCTGGATGGTCAAGATTGTCAGATTGACATCTTGGACACTGCCGGGCAAGAAGAATACGCTGCTGTATCCTTTATTATTATAGCCAGTCGTGTTGGGTTAAAAGGAAAAAGTTAGGCAATGTTACGTAGAGCGGTGGTAATCACAGAGACGTTAGTTCAATGGGCAATGGGCAATGGGCAATGGGCAATGGGCAAAGGGCAAAGGGGTGGAGCAGGCTATAAGCGAATGAGCGAATGAGCGAATTAAGATACAACAAGACTCTATGACACTCTCTTTCATCGATCGGCACGACATAAAAGATTACCAATATCATCTCTTGTCCTTGACTCTCTGCATTCCGTACCGTAGATTCGAGATAATTATTATCGTTCAGGTGAAGGCTTTCTCTGCGTCTTCTCTATTTGCGAACACGAATCTTTTTTAAATACACAGGACTTTAGGGAACAGATTTCGCGAGTTCTAGACGATGATAGCGTGAGTAAAAACAATGTAATGACAAGCGTTTCCAATTTTTTATCTTTTTCCTTTATTGTTTTCTCCTCGAAATTTGTTATATAACCAAATTCTCTTGTTCTCTTTTCGTAGGTGCCATTCATCCTCGTCGGTAATAAAGCCGATCTAGCTAATAGTTATCGAAAAGTAACAAAAGATGAAGCTGCAGCCAAGGCAGCCGAATGGGGATGTCCGTACATTGAGACATCGGCGAAAACGCGACTCAACGTAGACGAGGTCTACACCGAGTTAATGAGAAAGATTCGAGCACGCAAAGAAACTCAAGAGAATCCAAGACCAGTAAGGAATAGATGCGTGTGCTTATAAGAACAATAAAGAGGGAGATGCACGATTGTTATTTTTATTGTTCAAGTGAGTTTAGATTTATTCTCTCATTTCATTTTTTTTCCCTCGTGGGGGCAGTAGATGTGTACGATTTTAAAGAAATATTAGTCGAGTGCGTGTATAGAACAGTATTTTGTAATAGTATATCTGTTTTAATTATCTTTTTTTTTTTTACTCGTTTTTTTTTTTCATTTCATATTTTGCTTGTTCGTTCTACTTGTTTTCTTGTTCTTTCCAAATTACCATTTCTGTCACATTGCAATCTGATTTGTGGGGGTTCATTTACAATCTTCTTTGTGATTTACCGTTTATGGGCATGCATATCATTATATGAACTGTGTTACCACGCATGCCATGCACACAATAATCATTTACAAATTCACATTAAATAAATTAAACGAGGCGCGTCCACATTAATTAACGGCCATGTGGAGAAGGGAGCTTACAATGTAACTTGTCAAATAAAATAGACATTCAAAATTACAAGGGTCGAAATTTGAAATATGCGTGTGTGTAATTATCGGGAAATTGTAAATGAATAACGAAATTGACGGAAGCAAACATTAAATTGTAGATTGTACTGATCATTGCAATTGGCTTGAAATTGGGAAACAATTTTCCATGAGCTTTTGCACTAATTATTTTACCTAAAGAAAACAAAGTCCCTGCAATTCTCCTGCAATTCTCCTGCAATTCTCGCATTTGTTGGACATGTCTGGCCATGATCAATGTCGATTTGCCGCCTATCAAACCCTGTGCAACAAAGACTAAACAACGCAACCAACGCTTCTTATATACGTGTCATACTTACCTAATTAGTTGTCGTTTTGCGCATACAGGATAAGGGTAATAAAGGCATTGTTTAATCACTTTGGTCGATTAACGTCAATCTTGATACTTAGAATTCTATTGCTAAATTTCTCCATCTTATTCATGAATAGATGAACGAGACCTAAGTTGCAGCGTTATGCCGGCCGAAATCACTTTATTCGCTTTGGTTACAGCATGTCCGCATACCCTACCAAATATGTGAAGCATATTAATATATACGGTTCGAATTAACTGCATGTCCGTTGATATGTTGACGTTGTTCTTGGTATGACTAAACCGATGGGAAGGAGACCGATTACATTATGATTATGGAGATTAAAAAGACAGAGCAACACGCTTTTACTTCTTACATTCTCTGGAAAATTCGTTCATTTGATACTCACTGACCGCATTAACACGTGAGTGTAATTGCGGCTGTCTATATCCACAGTAGATAGTTAAACTACATTCTACACGCACGTGCATTATAATACAATTTTAGCCAGCTATGTCGACAGAATGTGAATCAACAAGTATTGTAAATTTCACCCTCTTCCCGAGTTTCCACTTTACGTGAAAGTCTACTACATTGTTATTAAGCCATTCTCTTCTTTATAATAGAGATGCGTGTTTTTTAAAAAACACGGAATGTTTCACTGCATGTACTCACAGTTACAATATGCTAGTACATTAACCTACTTGCGAAGCCCACACGAAGGAACAGAGTCCAAAAGAATTTCTACTCTGAATGAAGACTACGCACTCTTTCTACCATTTAGTAATGAAACAATTGCATTTATAGTTTGATAATAGTATTTTATATATGCGTTGTATTCCTTTGTCCATATTACAAAACTAGTATAACAATTATTTCTATTACATTGTATATTTATTATACAGTGAACCAAAAGTCGAGACTTAAATTCAGAAGAAAAAAAGAAACTAAAAAAGTTCAGTCTGCCATTATGCAAACTTCAAGTCTCTTTGCGATTTCTTATTTAGTTGACTCTCGGATAATTATGAAGTGATAATTGGCCGACTACGATTCTGCCCCTAACCCTAATAATATAATCGTCGCTCTTGTATTCTCCTTTTTTTCTCGTTGCCAGTCTTGACTGTGATTGTTTTTTTCTATCTTGTACGCAAAAAGCAACGCAAAGGGTATCTCTGTTTCGAGTTGAAGCTTTTTTCCCAAAGCTTTGAACTCTACCTTTGCGTTCTCAAAATCTAGTCAAGATTGTTGAAATCCCAATCTCCAAAACCTCTAGCCATCGTGAAAGATCATCCGTAGCCTTTTTCAAGTCTTCGTGCACTTCGTTCACTCCGCGATATTTATCCATCCTGATGGCATCAATTTCTGGACCAGCATCTAAAATAGAAGTTGGCGAGATCGAAGGAGGCGTAGATGTCGAGATAAACTTTGACACTGGCGATGGAAGAAGATGACGATTCGAGTTCTCGTCTTCTGCAGAATGCGGCTATAGAGCAAACATAGGCCATGGATAATAATAATACACGTTGAACGTATGGTGGGATAAATATATAACAATAGATTAATGTTTCACGTCAGTCAGTATAACCGAAATAAAAAACTAATTGATTATCAAAACACTTCGGCTAGCTTACCCCAGGATGCGGTGAATCTCTGAACGATACATTGCTCACACTTGTGCTTCGCTGCCGCGATGGCATATACCTGTGCATACCATCAACATCACCATTTCTATTCACCAAATCATCGTTTGGCCTATTCATGATATTAGTTACCGATCTTGCTCGCTTGGGGATAAGAACTGTCTTCGAAGGCGGAATGTGCCGAAGTACGGCTGAAGTGGAAGACTCCTGGGTATCATATGTGTGTCTCATCACTATATGCGGCCGAGTTTTCGTGGGTGTCGAGGAAGAATATTGGGCGTTTGTGTGGATAGAAGTTGTCACATGGGTAGTTACGGAGGTTGACGACGACGATGACGACGACGCCGATGGTGATGGAATAGATACTGGGTTGGACGAGTCTTATGGGTTGCGTTAAGCAGAAGAAAAAAAAAGTTAGTTAAATATAGCAAGTTCAAAAAAGGCCAAACTGTTTATACAGGCACACACGTATTTACCATCATCTCCAGGTTTTAAATTATGATTGACTGCAAAATAACCGCCCTCTCTTCTTGAACTTTTCGTATCACCAATCGAAGTAGGGGATAACATTCCCGCAACAGCCTTACTATTCTGTTTCGCTTTTACATTTCCTTCCTTTTCTTCTTCATTTGTGGATATCATCAAACGAGGTGGCTTCGATATATCATTATCATCTTGCATCTTGGGAGGTGACTCTGATAGCGGCGAACCCACTTCTATTAAAGATGCCCTATTGCTAGATTTACCTTCGGATGTGGATTGCGAGTTTGTAGATGTCATGCTCATTGCTCTTCCTTGATCATTATTAGGCGCCGAGTCTGATGTCGAAAAAGACCTGGACTTTGGAGATTTAGATGAAACGCTATTGTCTGGTGATAAATTAATCGATGGCATCGAAGTAGATATGCTGAAATAAGATGATGTTTCGACTGTATGTGAACTCTCTTCTGATCGATCAAACAGTTGCAATAACGGTAGCGGTCGTGCAGTGGGTGTGAGAAAAGGTTTTTGGTGCACATTCAGGTGGCGAGCATTTGCTTCTCTTGCTAGGACGGTTTTATCCGGATCACTTCCGCCCGTAAGCATTGGGTCTATATCCGAATTGTCATCTTGTACACTGCTGTGTTCGTCTATTTCTATTACCGGTGACAATGGATCGGAAGACAAATTCTGAATTGCACTTGCAGATTGGGATCTACGATGATTGCTGCGTACGGTCTGGTATTGGTAGGATATAACGTATATGAAATTGAGATGGATATGTAATATGGGTAGTAATATGGGTAGACAACCTTTTTAAATATTAACTTACATCAAATATCCAGTCATTCTCATCTTTATGCTCTTCGTCACGATCATACGAGTCACTACTACTACTACAAAAAGAAACAAGACACGGAGTTTAGATAGAACGATTCGCAATAAATTATCATGCAAGTCAATTCTCATATTATTACCTTGACGGCGTATTGAATGGATCAGAGAAGGAATGCCGATGTCCAGTAACTTGTCTCCAGCTTTCATGCCGTGTGATAAGTTCACGGAGAATGCCAGTTTGTTGCTTCGAAATCGATTTAATAAACTTCAACTTGATCAAATCGTCTGCAGTCATGCGCTATAGATACAAATGACAAATTAGTTGCGTCAATTGTCGCTTAACTCTCAGAGAAGAAATTTCTCAACATCTAAATAAATACATTCTCGTACCTCATCGGGAACTTCATTTAGGCATGCGGCAACAAATTCCTTCATAAGATTCGAAAAGTCACCTTCCAACCGTGGAGGAGGAGACTTTGGAATTAGTTGAATAGCTCTCATGGCACTTAGATCGGCCAATGGAGGGTTTCCTGTAGCTATTTCGTATACGGTAATACCCAACGACCATATATCAGCCTAGCAGGAGTAAAAGGTTGAGATAATGCAGAATACAGAATTTCCAAACAACAACATCCTTGGTGTTTTTACTATACTATATATATATATTTTTACATAACTCACCTTTGTGTCATAGGCAGCACCTTCTTTAATGACTTCTGGCGCCATCCAATATGGAGTACCAACAAAAGATGTCCGCTTGGATGATGTAGCAGTTAATTGTCCCGCCACACCAAAATCACACAGTTGCACTTTTCCCTCGGCCGTCAACAGAATGTTCGCGGCTATTGAAAAGAAGACAAGGATTATGAGAATCATCCCCCAAAAAGATTGAAAGGTGCGCACAGACTAAAAAAGTTGTTGATAGACCTACCTTTTATGTCTCTATGAATTATTTTACACTTGTGAAGATAACTTAATGCTTGCAACACTTCCCTAGTTATTATACAGATATATCTCTCTTCTATTTTACCAGCCTTCATCTATAGAAACAGAAACGAAATCAGTCAGAAATAAAACACATTCGATTCTTTTTCTTCTCTGACTTTTCCATGTCTCAATCCCGATATATAGTAAATGGATGTTCTATATCTCACTCACTGGTCACAAACACATACCAAAGCCCTTATGCTCCCACCCGCAGCATACTCCATAACAATCCACAATTTAGTTCCATGAAGATAACTACCATAGTATCTGGTTATATTCTGCGATTCGCCATGCTTCAACTGAGATAATAAATTTATTTCTTTTCTAATATCTGCGACATCGTCCTCTTCTGTGTCAAGATCTAATACTTTTATAGCCACTACTTGCTTCGTCTCATTATTTATGCTATAGTAATGTTTACAAGACAAGAAGAAACAGTTTACGAGTTATTCTGCCGTTCTTATTCTATACAAACAAGATCGTCTCTTCTTTTTTCAACGGTATAATATACCCTTTATATACAGCCCCATATGCACCACGACCGACGAGTTCTTGTTTCGTAAAAAGTTCTTTGGCTTTTGGTCTGGCCAGCGAACGTGGTTCCTGCATATGACCAGACATGGGGGTGGGGTGGGGGTTGTTGTCCGAGTTATGTTTATGTTATTTACAACAAGTCGAATAATAATAAAAAACGAAAAAGGTCAATCGTTGTTTACCAGCAAGTACTTGGACTATCCTCCAATCGGGAAATTTTCAAAGTACGAAGTGAAACCAAAAAAATATATAGTGTAGCGGGATGAACCCTTATTTGGGCATATTGCAAAAAATGATTTGAAAGCAAAAAAGAAAAAAAAAAAACTCCCCAACTATATGCGGTTGACAGGTTTTAAAAAGATACTCCGAACGGTGAGGGGATGGATGAGATATGGCACAGTCACTATTTACCTGATAGTAATAGTCGATATAGTAATTCTCTGCGTATTAGTATGGGTTGGAAAAAGATTATTTGTAAAGATGAGATAAAATGTATCCATAATATTTGTGTTACATGATTAACATACCCGCAGTAATACTTAGCATTAGTGATGGGGAACGTAAATTCCTCCGCGATGGATTACTATCTGCAAATATGCTTGAGTATTGATAGCTAGAAACCGATTATCAAGAAAAACTTATGGCAGTGACGACAAAGATGGAAAGCATGCTTTGCGCCATTGCAAAAAATAGATGATTGTAAGCCTACACATATACGAATGGATACTTCATTGGGTTATGAAACACAGAAATATATCCAGCGGAAGTTCATGGAGTTCGGACTCTATTTACATAATATTTCTTCCAACAAAAGGCGCGCAGGAAAGATAGGAGAATACGATATAGCTGTATAGGACCTATCTTTCGTTTATGTAACTACATGGGATGATCTTAGATTGAAAAAAGACAAACTGCCATCTTCGAGCACAAAACTAGAAAAATTACGTGTTGACAAAGCTATTTTTAACAAGTTCTTACCTGATGAATTTGATATAATTGTTATTCCATCTTTAAGGCTTTGAGCATGGTGAACAGAAAATAACAAGGAAAACGGTCAGAAAATCCATTGTCGGTCGCGTTACAAGTTTTGACAACGATTGGTTTCGAGAAAGAAATCCATTGTGATAATTCAAAACGAGGCTTATACATTAAAGATATGTAGCTGAGGATAAATTGCAAGAATTGCGATATAAGATCTTACATTAGTCAGCGCATTCCCACTTGAAAGTTGTCGTCGATTGAATTGACTAAATTTTTATGTATTTTTTGTTTCGCATAACCGTCAAACTAAATCATACAGAAATAAATCAGACATAAAAGATATGTTGTAAAGCAAAATGACACTTACTTTGATAAACAGTTTATTATCGATTCTTTCGGCTTGAAAAACGGTGTGAATGGCTTCAAGAACTTTCCAGTTTTAATTGGTGGTAGGTCTATTTCTATAACGACTATATTCCCAGAAACTTTTTCTTTCGCTCGTCTAAGTTCTTTTTCGACTTGAGTGATAACCTAAAATAAGTAGTCATGATTCATACTTTTGATTCTGCGTTTTTATGAGATTTTGAATTACGCTTTTAGGACAGCATATTCTGGAAGTACAAGTTTTTGTGAACGGAATAGTTAAAGATAGCAATATACTATCAATAAACTCACCCGAAAGCTTGGCTGCCATTATGAAATACTTACTAAAGAAAAAAATTTACGTGATTTACAAGTCACCCATGTTACGTGTAATACATCAATCATACGGCGATTACGTCTATTTTGAAACTCAACAACCTTACATTTTTTATAATAAGAAAACAATTCTAGAAATTTCTAGCTGAAGTGTATAATTATTCTATATTATAATGTTAATACTATTTTCAGATATTTCTAATTTCTGAGTTTGGGACCTGTCTCAGTTCCGAACCCAGAACTCAGTCTAGAACTCAGCTGTCTCGGTGACAGGTTCCCAGCTGAGGTACAACAAAGATATTCACCAAGTCGTTACGGGATTTACGGTCGTTCTGAGATTGTGATTCGTTAACAAATTGATGATCTGCTTCTTCACGTTGCATGCATAAAACTAAATAGGTTCAAGTTAATCAGATGCATGAACTTCAGCTCATACAATATTCATTAGCAGCTCAAACTTATGAAGCTAATTGTTGAAATACAAAGCCGCAGTTTGGTGATGTATTCCTTACATAATGTATAAAGACGACAGAGATTTTCGAATAAAAATTTTTTCATATATTTTATTAATAGACTTCAAGGCTTGACGATAATATAATAATAGGTTAGAGAATATTCTTTTATGAACGGCTCGGATAATTCCCAAGATGTCGCATACTAGCTAGGAGTGAAAAAGTAATTCAAATAGGCATATAAGAGAAAGCATGTAACAGATAGAAACGGTTCACCCGGCCGAGTCGCAACGATCGTATCAGTCAGACATTAGTGCATGAAGTGTCACGCCGTTAATATTAATAGAATGTCCGTTGCGGATTGTAAAACGGATAATGCTTCCTTATATAATACGATCTCCACATTAGAGGTTAGTTTCTGAATAGTGACTAGCCCAGAATGGAAGTCTTTTTAATACCAAATTCGAACAAGGTCATGAGAACAGTTTTTTTTCGCTTGAAGAAATTCAAATAACAATCGGCCTTCAGACCACGTGGCAAGGTCTGGTATCACTGTTACGTTGGTTATCTTTGCCTTAATACTAATAATGAGATGTTGGAGTTTCATTAGTTACACCTAAATAATGAGATGTTGGACCACTGCCGATTATTTACTTTTACAAGCGCACATGTGCCGTCGTTTTAAACTTTTCGATATTCAATTGTGAAACGTTTCTCTATGCCGATCGAATTCATAAAAATGAGCAATTCAAACTTTTGCCTTTTTGCGACTATGTTCAGCAGTATGCACGAGCACATCAACACTCAATTACACGCCCAACCACTAGACGCTTATGATAATTTTTATTTAAATACCATCCACCATATTCTAGAAAGGAAACGGTTGAGAAAACCACCATGATCTTCCGCTCTGCAGTACCTGATATCGAAATCCCATCATTGGGTGTCTACCAATACGCAACGCGAAACGTAAACGGAATTGATGATAACAAGCCAGTATATATCGATGCTGTGACTGGTGCCGAGTTGACATTTGGTGCATTAAAGAGAGACTCAAAGAGACTGGCAGCTGGATTACAGGATAAGCTCGATTTGAAGAAGGGCGGTGTGGTAGCTATACTATCACCTAATCAGGTAAATGACAATTTCAGATGTTAAAGGATGGATGGGGTTATCTGGTGAGGAAAACGCTTAATGTTTATAATATCATCAGGTCGACTATGCCGTAGTCTTCTTTGGCGTAATTGCAGCTGGTAAGTTAAATATTTACCAAACAGACAGTTTCTTATCGCGAGACATCTGTCTTCACATATCTATTCAAAATTCATTATTCTCCAGGTGGCATCCCAACATTGGCAAGTCCTCAGCAAACGCCGAAAGACTTTCAAGCTCAACTCTACGATTCAACCGCCTCAATCATAATTGTCCATCCGCTCATCTTGGCTACTGCTCTCGAAACAGCAAAAAACTGCAAGTTTCCTCTGTCAAAGATTTTTCTTTTCGGTGGAAAAGAAATAGACGGCATTAGACCATACACGGATCTATTGGGAGACCGAGAAGCCGAACCGGTTGTGTTTACGGAAAAAGAGCTTAAGGAACAGCCGGCGTTTTTGTGTTATAGTTCAGGGACAACTGGGCGGCAGAAGGGAGTTATGACAACACATTACAACGCAGTTGCTAACTTTGAACAGTACAAGGCTGTTGAGGAAATAAAAATGCATTCGGGTTTAGTTTTACTGGGGTTTTTGGTAAGTTTTTGGACTGAAATCACGGATTGACTTTGGGGTTTCAGCTAACTTTGTTTCGCTTCACGCTATTTTATGCAGCCCTTTTTCCATATATACGGATTGAATGCCTTTGTCAACACGTTTCTTTCACTAGTAAGTGAACAGTTTGTCTCTCGGCATGTCATTTCCCCTCTCTCCCTCACAGTAAAATTTTTTTTGCCTTTACACTGAATTCCAGGGCGCTACCGTTGTGGTCATCCCAAAGTTCGATCTAACGCTCTTTTGCACAGTCATCCAAAAATACAAAGTCAACATAGCTCACATTGTTCCGCCTATTGTATTATTGTTGACAAAGAGTCCGGTCGCAAGGACTTTTGACTTTTCGAGTGTGCAAGTATTTATAAGTGGTGCTGCACCGTTGAGCGAGTCCTTGGCAAACGAGTTTTATGATATCTATAAAGTACCTATAAAGCAAGGATATGGTACGCTCCCGTATGCATGTTGTTCTTTGAACATCAATGTGATACTTTCTCTGATCTTTCAACTGTCACGTGTAGGTTTGACTGAGACATCACCGGTTACTCATCTTGGTAGCGGCTCAGATCCAATCTTTGGTAAGTATTCTAATACAAAGAGAAGAAGAAATGGGTTGCATGTAGAAATTGGAATCTAATCAATATCGCATATATGTATTCAGGTTCAGTTGGGAAGCTTTGTCCGAACCTTGAGGCAAAGATTATATCCGAAGATGGCAAAGGTAAATGCATGCTACAATTTCCATTCCCCCCCTCTTCTCTTTACTAAGAATACTCGTCTGGTTTATTCTAGAGCTCGGATATAACAAACCTGGAGAATTATGCCTTCGTGGACCCAATATCATGAAGGTATGTATGAGCGCCATCGAATGTAGTGCTACGAAATGAGAAGAAACAAGCTGTCTTGACAAGTGTACTCATAAAATACATGCTTTGATTGTTAGGGTTATTGGAAAAACAAGGAGGCGACAGACGCGTGTTTTGACAGCGAAGGATTCTTTCATACTGGCGATATTGCGATCGTTGCAAGTATTACTTCTAAAATATCTTTTTCTGCTGCCAATTGTTTATGTTAATACTAATTAGATGTTGTCTTTTCCTCTTTATCGCGTCGACAGGATGAGAATGGTAGGTTGAAAATTTTGTACATTTTTTTTTGTCTCTCAGTTAATTATCAATAGACTCACAATTCCTCTCTTCTTTCGGTTAGGAAATTTCTTTATCATTGACCGCTTAAAAGAACTAATCAAATACAAAGGCTTCCAGGTACCTTTTCGCTTCTGTTTACTTTCTTCAGCCCTAATCGCGCTGGCTATATATAATAAACAGTTTCTCACTCATCCGATCTATCCAGGTTGCCCCAGCCGAGCTTGAAGCCCTTCTTTTAACTCATAAAAGCATAGCTGATGCAGCCGTTATTGGTGTTTGGTCATACTCGGAAGCGACAGAGTATCCTATTGCATACGTTCAAGTCAAACCAGGCATCGAACAGACCGATGAACTCAAGAGAGATATTCAAAAGTATGTTGCAGATAATGCTGCACCATACAAGAAGCTGCGTGGAGGTGTCGTTTTTATTGATCAAGTGCCGAAGAGCGCGTCAGGAAAAATCTTGAGAAAATTGTTGAGGAGCAAGAGCCAGTATAAATTATAGGACTAAAGGGCTGTAATAAGGACCGATTGATGAAAATGGTTTATTTATTATCTGGATTTAATTACAAACGTATCTCACAAACTCTTGTCTTTAGTTCTGCTAGTACTTTAATCTAATTAGGGCATAATGCAACAAAGTGATGGTTAATGTGGCTGAGAAGACATTAAGAGGCATTACTTTAATGGACTTCTTTAGCTCAGGTAGAACAAATGGACTAATTTTTAGTTGCATTTTCAAGCCCCTTTAATAATAATACTAAATATGACTAACATTAAATTTGGTTGAGACTTGAGATATAATATGTTCCAAGTATTGAAAACTTTCCCATTGTCATAAAATGAGCTTTGTTTACTCTAGTTGTCACACAATCTACCGCTGTTTCGGTTTGAAACTACCATCACACGGGATTTAGTGTGTTCCATATAAATTGGTACCTCTCTGAGTGCTAGTAAATTATTGCCGGATGCAAAACTTACTATTAAATTAAAGTTCTTCTTTCGCCAATAAATTTTATGTAGTGTTGAAACCAATTGATCGTATTTATGAAAAAATGACATAGAATTTTTATTACATAGTCAACCTCCCTCGATAATTGATAAGTCGGACCAGATTTGGCTTAAGTCGGACAAAATTTTCTAAAAATTCGATATGTGATAAACGTATAAAATCGCGATAAATTGTAAGTCGGGTAATATAATTGATTATCCAATGATTTTTGTGATCTTAGACAATATTGCACTACTACGCTATTTGTGTATTGTTTGATTATCTTATTCAACGTGGAGTTTTTGGTGGCGAGAGAACATAGGAAATTGGGAAGGAATCGGAAGCGGCTAAGGTCGAAGGGGGCATATAACATTTAGATATCTAGTTGTCATTAAATATTTGATATTCGCTTATTGCTTATGTTTTAAATAAAAGTACCTTTTTTATTAAAAATTATGAAATTCAATAAGTCGGATCTCTCGATAAATCGGACAAAATCTCCGCCCTGACGAGTCCGACTTATCAAGGTTGACTATGTATTTTGAGGCCGCGTAATGTTTTACCCTTAATAATTTTTTAATCGTCAGCCATATGATTTGCATAATTTGTATCGTTATCAACATATAATCAATCGGCTTCAAAAATATGTAAAATTTATGACAGTCTTCTACAAAAACGTGGGCGAAAAAGGTTTGAATAATATACGTTTTAATAGTAAATTTGCATGAATTTGATAGTGTAAGTGTACCATAATTAGTCATGTCTTACGCCTGCCTGGTAATTTGAGCTGGAGAATAATAAATTTGAAAGCCAACATGCTGTATCAAATATAAAGAAAAAATCGCTTTTCCCCTTATTTCCGTTTTCCCTTTCCGTATCAATATTCCCTGCTTTTTGTTCACACTTTGAGTTTATAGTGGTGATCCTATTAAGAAAGGCGAGACATAACATGTTTAATACCAATGAGAATGGTTCAAACAACTTACCGACTAACAATCAAGGAGATCGTTCCCTGATTTTTCTATAGCATCTAACGCATTGATGGTAAGTATGATAGCAGTATGACAATTTTTTTTCCGATGGAGTTGACTATAATGTAATTGTTACAAATTTTGAATCGTGTTTATTTCGCGTTTTGGGTTACTGATATTAAATATCGATAATATCTACTCCCTAACTAAATGCGGTAGGATATCTCTCTAATTTTAAAACCGGCAGAAAGATTTTGACTGACTTATCGACTTATGAAACTGATTTATGTAAGATGTACCGTTAGAACCTTTAATGAATGCTACCTGTGTGGAGCGTGAACGATTTGTGCTCAATTGCAACTGTAACGTTAATACTATCCCCATCACAAGATAATCTCATCTTTAATTAGCCCTAACTAGATATTGTTTGTATTTTTTCAGCAAATCTCTTGCTTCGCCCTTGCGAGCATTATTGTAGACCATTCCGAAAATATTACAAGTATCGCATAATATAAGCATTGATTAGTGTCATAACTTGCGGAATACATCATATTTTAACAATTTCAACGTGCTTTCATTTCCAAGATCTGTAATAAAATGTGATAGACCGATTTGTAACTTGTTTCGGCTGGCAAGATTGAATAATTCGGTTGACGTTTCTACCAAGACTTGGTAGTCCATGAATTTCTCGAAAAATTCTTCACGCTTGTAGAACGTTTTCCAAACGAGTGTAACCAATTTCTAACATATTGATTTCAGTAATAAAGTGTTTTCTTATTAGTGCGCATTTTTTTAAACGTCAACTGGTACTTGTTACGGTTCCAAGGATTTGGCGGTAAATTAGTTTCTTTTTCAGTCACTAAATTCCCTTGGGAATGCAAGGACACAATGATGAATGGGAACGATATGCGAACGTGAATCCTTTCCAACAGAATTTATTATTACGTCCAGTTTTAGCGGTGGTGAGTGAGATTTTGACGCTTATCTTTTTGTTCCCGATGTTGTAGATGTTACACGTACACGGATTTCGAGCAAGCTGATATTTGGGAAGGTATAAGTCAAGCGTCTGAGGAAAAGGCATAAACAACTACCAAAAAAACTAAGAAAATAAGCTAAAACCGTCATACTAAAATGCATACTTTGAGCCGATGATATTATTTTAATGTTAAAGAACGGTTTGCTGAAGAGTTAGTAAGATGCACAGACGATAGTGATGGAACACCCTAGTATGTGCATACTTTCAAATTTTACTGTCTTTACTGAAGGATATTGTGTATTAACGTAATTGTAGTCAACAACATAAATTATGGGTGTTTTTTTGGGCATTATAGTCAATAATTCAGACACTTTTATCCGACACTTTTATGGTCGTACAGCATATTCTGAATATGGTTTGATCT
>CAJVPI010000361.1:0-33302 GCA_910592345.1 Paraglomus brasilianum
TGAGTTTATTGGTTGTAACAACGCCTATACTGCCGTTAAAGTACTGTACATTACTCGTACACCAGATAGAAGTATCGAAGCGGGGCGCTGAAATTGAGCATAACTTTTTTTTATAAGATAAACGCAGAATTTATTGTAAATTATAGGAAAGGCGACAATATAAGAGTTTAAACGGCATTTCGGATGAATGCAAGTCGAAATCATAACTGTTTCTTGATTTCTAGTGGTAAAATGTTTACTAGAATATTTACTCTCCTTTTCGAGACTTGATAAAGGTCTTACGTCACTATGATAGATGGATGGTATTCCATGCGTCGTCTTGTGTCTTTACGGTTAAACCGTAGAGATGCGTATACGACGTATTGTTGGATGCAAGTTTCTTATATGCCTCTGGTGCCGAATCGGGCATCGGTGGTTGTAGTCCGCCCATAATATTGCATACTAAATCCTTATTGAAGTGTCTCTCTAAAATATGGCTCATCGAATACATAATACAGTCGAACCCCGTTATAACGAAGAGGTCGGGAACATAAGGCAAAATTTCCAAGAAATTCGGTATAACGAGGTTCAATTAATAAATTCGGTATAACGGTTTAAATTTGCTATAGACGTTTCTGCAGTTACCTTCGGTATAGCGAGTTTTTACTTAGTCCTTCGGTATAACGGGGTTCGACTGTATTGACTTATTATTATGTATCATTTCCACTAGTATAAGCATCCAGATATTCTTACCACGGATGTTTGTGTAACCATCGGATTCACATATGATGCAAGTAAACAAAAGTATTGTCTAATAAAGGAACGTTGGGGATATCCATTATGTCTGGCATGTACGGAACCATTAGAACCTAGAATATGTGCATTCTGTCTTCATTGTAAAACACCAAGACCTCTTGATTGGACGGGCAATAAGTCTTTAGATTCATTTATAATGGAGTCATGTCAATCAAGCAATAAATGGTACTCAAAGACAATACTTTACCTCCTTTCACTTATTAGCGTATGTCAGTGGCAGATGCGCCTAATACTATGGTATTATTTCACCGCAAGAGTTAGCCCGTTATTCCGTTGAGCCTTAGACCAAATCCCACACAGGAAAGATCCCCGAATATCTGTTGTTATATTCCTACTTTGGAATAACTACTCTAGTGTATTACAATTGTACTGACATCGAGATGGCGTTTAAAAAGTTCTTGCAAAGTGCTTGCCAATTATGGGTTTGACAGATTTTTCCAAACCAGGATAAATAAAATAAAAGGTTTGGTCACGATCTTCAAAACTTTGGTTTGAATCTGTAGTTGTTGAGATATTCTCGTTCCTAAAACTAATGACTGATTTTTCACGTAAACAATTTCGATTCTACATTTTTATTTGAGTGGAAATTGGAGCAGAGAGGCTAGAAAATTTATAAGAAGCCGGTGAATGCTTGTATCGTGATAATGCATCGCCATTACGTACAGTTTACTATTGGATTAAGAGTTTTGGAGGTAGTAAAGATGTCTCGATCTGGGAGGCACTAACATCCTTCCTAGTAGTATCCACAAGAGTATCATAAGTCTTTTGAATATTGGCGGATGAGGTTGCAACGTTGCATAGATGTAAGGGGAGACTATTTTAAAGGGTTAGCTTAATAACATTCAAAGTTATTATTATTATGTAGTTTGTTGAAATAAGGCTATTTTGCAAAACCTTTTTAAACGCCCCACGTAAACTCGTCATGATACGGCTATAGGATTTAGCAGAAACATCATATGACGTTGCCGTTTCGTTACAAGGCATCACCACTAATCAACCTTAAACAAAGTCAAGAATGCTGGCTCCTCGACCTATACAATAAATGAATTGAATGACGCATCATCGACACTTATTCCGGTTAAACCAGTTGAAAATAAGCCGCCCAGTTCAGAATTGGTAATAAAAAGACTATGGTGATAAAAATAAAGTTTCAATATACTACACAAACTGCTGTCTTTTTTCTTCTGACAGTGTTTCATCTTTCGAACACCCGGTTCCGTCTTTATTGACTCTTTTGGCGATATTAACTTGAAGTCGCTGAAAAGAAACATAATATAATATATAGTTTAATGTAGAACTACAAACGAGTAATGTAATAAGCACAAACATATCGTATTTATTGTAGGAGAGCTAAACCGTTGAATAAACTCATAAATAAGCTGTAAATTACAAGTTTATTCAAAAAAAGTTCGAGTCACAGTCACTAAATTAATAAGATAATGGACGATGTTAATATTGTAATTTGACTTTGTTATATCAACACATAGTCAATTCTCGTATTCATACCTGCAGCTGAATCCAAATCATAGCTATTTCTCGGTTTAGGTAAATCCTTAGTAGGTAAGAGCTTACTAGAGTATTTACTCTCCTTCTCGAGACGTGATAAAGGTTTTACATCATTGTGATAAACGGCATTCCATGTGTTGTCATCAGAATTGTCCCTGTCCACCTCTTTAATAAGCTTGTGAATATAATCGTCAAGTTCCTTTGCATCTGGACGCTTATCAGGATCAGCATCACAACACCGCTCGGCAAGTTTCTTGTATCCCTCCGGTGCGGAATCAGGCATCGTTGGCCGTAGTCCACCCATAATATCACATATTAAATCTCTATCAAATGATCTATATCTAAAAGGTGGTTCACCAGTGGCAATTAAACATACAGTAATACCAAAAGAATACACATCTGATTTCTGAGTAAATTTGCAGGTATGGAAGACTTCCGGTGCAATAAAGGGTAAGACGCCTCGGATGTTTGAATGTGACTCGCGTGAGCTCGTTGATCGTGACAAACCAAGGTCGCATATGAATAGAGCCCTATTACTATCATGCAAAATGTTTCCGCCATGAAGATCACAATGCACTAATCCCGCATTATGAATACGTTTCAAATAAAATGCAATCCCCCTCAAACGCCGTAATTTCATGTACCACGTCAATTTGTTAATATTTTGATCCAAATAAGACAAAAGACTACCATTGTTAGCATATTCCATAACAATCATGTCATGTACCCTTTTGTTTCTGGGTCTTGTGTGACTCCATAGAGAGCAAGGAAAGAATAAACATTGCACTTGGCATGATTTCTGAACTATTAAATGAAAACAAATACAGAGTTAGATTAAAATATTGCATTAGTTAATTATATCAAAAATTCTTACCTCGGAAATAAATAGTTCCGGCGTTTTATCAAAATCTTTGAAGCGTTTAAGTACAACAGTTTCTTGCATATACCTTACTTCTGAATACTTTTTATACTTGGCAGTATAAACTTTTCCATAACCACCAGATCCAATCTCTTTAATCTCTTCAAAGTCACCATATTGCATACACTTAGCAAATCCATCAAGTCGTATAAATCTGTCCAATATTGCATGTATGTCATAGTAGAAAACTAAATAATATTTTCGCGATGATGGTTCTTGAGTGAATCCAATTATCCAAATATTATTGGGGGTTAATATCTCCGGGTAATCTGTAATTAGCTATTTAATAAAAAAACAATCATTACATCAATAATCGATTAAACGCATTACAAACACGCAACGCTAACAACGCTATTTGCATTGTATACTATTACACATGAAAGAATTTACCTGATAAAAATCAAACGACTGCGCATCAACTATCGGTTTGAGTATCACTCTTGTCGATTCACTTGTTGTCGGTTCTAGCCAATCTGCTGTATGTGTGCATTCGTGGCGTAATGATGTCATCGCTCGTAAGTTTGTCAATAGAGAGTATTCAATCCATTGTATATAGGCATCATCTATTCCCGTCATATTACTCCATGATTCCATTATGAATGAATCTAAAGACTTGTTGCCCGTAGTCCAATCGAGAGGTGCTGGTGCTTTACACCGATAACAGAATGCATTTCTGTTGAGTTCTAATCGACATGTACACCCCCGACATAATCCATCATCACACTTTTCTTTTATTAGACAATACTTCTGTTTACTTGCATTGTATGTGAATCCGATGGTAACCCAAACATTTGTGGTAAGAATATTTGGATGCTTATCACATAACTAGTGGAAATGTTTCGTCAATAACTGAATAATTTAATAAACGTGATGCATAATTGAATAGTTTACCTTGTCATAATATAAATCATGTGTCTCAAGTGTAGTCAATGTAACTTGTGCATAAGGAGTAGGTAGACCAAGTAAGCGTCCTTCATTATCTCCCCAATCGTTAATACAATAAAATGGAATCCATTCCAAATAGGCATGATTTGGTGAGTTTGTTTGTAATTGAGATTTATTAATAAACTCATCGAGTTGCTTATTGTTGCTAGTCCATCCATCGGATAATTGTTTATGCCCGCAAACGCACCACACGGGAGTATTCCACATGCAGTGCAGAAGCCATATCGAGAATAACAATCGTAAAACTTTCTATCGGCAACCATGTAATAGCTATCATCATACTTGGTAAATCCCTTTATGAGTTTGTTGCGCTCCTTAAGCCAAGTGGAAAATCTTCTGAACTGGTTAACTCGTTATTGTACTCGTCTGTCGGAAGTGAGTATATTCTGGTAAATGTACTCACGGAAGCTGGTGTACATTCTTCACTATTTCCAAGGAATAGCAACATTATCATCGTTTCTTTAATTCTACCAAGCCGTTCATATTTGCGATTAGCGTAATAGATAGCGTCTGTTGGAGTTGACTTAATATCGGTGATTTCAGAACAAGGAATCCATTCAAGATTACTTATCGATGAGGATTGAATCAAGCTGTCAATTGTCCCCGACATTGTTCTGAAACAAAAGATTTTCGGTACATAAAACACAAAATCACACTCGCTTCAAAAAGGTAATGAGACGACGATCTGCGTTAAGCAAGGGCAAACGATTGCTAACTAAGCAACTTTGTATAGTGTGTCAGTGTACGAAAAAAGACTTTCCAATTTTGCAGGCCAACTCTGGAAAGGCTTCTCATAGTCGGCTTTTGGAATAGTTTTCAGCAACTGCCTGAACAGCCCTTGCCAAATTTTCGACCTTATAAAATCTTTTTCCCTTCAGTTCTTTTTTGATTCGGGGGGATAAGAAAAAAAATCACAAGTAGCAAGGTCTGGCCTGTATGGGCAGGTGGGGAAGAAGTTCCACCGGTTCGTTATTAAGATACCCGTTATGATCGTTACCTTTCTTTCTGGGGGCTCAGCTCATTATGCAAACGTAGGAAATTCTTTCACGAGAAATGCCGATTATTCTTTAATAGAAATGTGCGGGTTATTTCCTCGACCTTGGCAATTTTCTCTGACGTCACTGCTTCGCGAGGACGTCCAGAACGCCTTGTCTTTAATTTCTTCTTCCTCGTCTTTGAATATAGCAATCCAGTGCTGATAGACAATGCTTGTTCTCGTTCTACACGTTCGCCAACTCTTCGTGGATCTGACTCGCATTCATTTCCGCTATTTTTCCAGGAAGCGAAAATAAAGTATTGTTGGTTCTCGCGGCTTATTTTTTTTCCCAATCGATTTACTGTGGTTTACAAAAAAAATTGGGTTTCGACAATGAGGTAATGAATTGGCCTCAACTATTTTTCAGCATGCCGCATTTATGATTATTCCCATTTTAGTCAATCTCAGCCAATAACCTTACTCACTTTTTGTCTGCTTGTTTTTAGCATTAGTTGCTCGGATCATCTGTAAATCATGTCGATCACAAATTAATTATAGTAATAGCACACGTCAATGAAATAGACAATCTGGACATTTCACAAATCATTTTTGTTTGCAAGTAGTACCAACTCACAACCTCCCCTTGACCTCCCCAATCGGCTTCTACGTTCCATATCCAGTTGTTACCGCAAGTCCCCTCCTTCAATGACATCACTTTGGACGTTTACTTTCACTTCACAGCATAGATTTGCAGATCGACCCCCTGGATCTCCCCTAGCGGAATACAATCTACTTTTATTCTCTTCTTTTACAGATGTAGATAGATAAAAACAGCTTAAACTGGGCTTTAGCGAGCACCTCGTTGTGAATAAAAAGTTCCTCGTGCTGATTATAATCATTATAAAATTTATTTTTTTTGTCTTAATCATAATTAACCATCAACGGAATTGATCTGATGGTCACTGGAGAACCCATAATAATAAAATGTTGGAAGACACATATTGTTTCACATATACATAATTTCAGTCAATACGTTACATAAGGGTGGCAACATTTGACGACAAATATTCCCCAACATTATTTCGAAGTTGTCCTTTCTCGGTGGTTGATTGTCAGTGAAATGAATCGGACCCTGTTACGTATTGGTTTCAGAAATGCTCTGATATAGAACATTTATTTTATTGTAATAGCTTTTAATAAATTATTATTATTATTATCAAAAACGGGTAATCATAAAATGTTTTCTATTTTGAGGCTTGGGGGATCACATATAAACAAAGCATTGCTATTTAAACATTAGCCAATAACAATCTGTATTGTCTTGAACTTATACTCAAAAAGTCGAAACAACAATGTCGATGATAGAAGTATTTTTAGGTTTCTACATGGAAATTTCGATTTTTTCATCGAGTTATTACCAAAAAAATACAACTTAATTCAGCCGACAAGTTTATTTTACAGAACCCATTTATTGTTATGGTTATTCCTCTTTTTTTTCTAGATTATGAAACATGCATACTATCGCATCGGTGTCTGCATGGAAATTTCGACGGTTTCATTGAGTTATTGCTAAATCGGCCAATAAGTTTCTTTACAGAATTTTTACAGAATTCTTTTTTAGACAACAAGCTCATGAGCCACACATATTCTCGCACCAGAATTTAATGTATAGTATTTTTAAAGGATGCTTTTCAATTATAGACAAGCGAAAAAATAAAAATAAAATAGATGCTTAATGTCAACCATGACGTCTGTTCTGATTGAGTAAGAAGAGCAAGAAATTAGACATTGAGATTACGTACACAATTTCTGTCACATTTATCTAGTTATTCGAGAATATTCATTCACGTTTAGATAATATGTAATAGTCATATAAACGTAGTTATGTTGTGTCAGTTCAGAACCCAGACACTCGGTCCAGAACTCAGTTGTCTCAGTCCAGGTCCCCAACTGAGATACAACAGTTACACACGTAAATACGGATACATGACAAATATAGCAAGCTGCAAGTGGATCGTCGGAGCATGCACTTGTGTACAAGTTGATAAGCACTCTTTTAATTGAAAATACTTTAGTGTATATGCAAGCACAAAACGGCGGGCGGATAGGCGAGTTGTAAGAAAATAGTGATTACTGTGATTATTGGCCGCAATTCCCACGATCATCTATTTTATTGCCGAATTTAACAGTTATCATCGTCATCAAGCAAATGAAAAGAATTATTTTTAGCCATTATCTTTAATTGCGTATATGCGTGAATAAAGAATGATAAGACCATGTGTTATTCAATGTTGGAAGTATGGAATACATAAAAATAGATGGAGTTAAGAATACTGTAAGTAAATACATAAGCGAAAATGGACTAGTGGTGTAGCCAAAGTACAAATTGTTTCGACTTGCATAAAAAGTTTGCGATCTACTGCAAAAATTTATTTTAATTTGAAACAGCATGATTATAGACCGCGACTATGCATCTGTGAGTAGTACACACAAGCACGTCTTTTAAAATATCACGAATTCTAAAAAGACTTTGTTCTTACAATCGTGACTGATCTGTGAGTAGCACACACATACGCCAACAATTATGAAACAGGTTTTTTCATTGTCAACAATCGCATCAATTGTTGCTTGCTTATATTGATGCAATAAACACGCAGCTTTGTGACACGAATCTTTCAAGAGTTATTTTTAAATCATCGCGCATCAAACTCGACTTCTCTCCGTTACTATTTTTATTGATATCAAAAGATTGTAACTCGAAATACGTTTCGGGAATCGCATTTCCCGATGAGGAATACATCACTCTCGAGTCCAAAAACTATAAATTGCCTGCGTTTCGAGTCTCCCTCCTCCTCACCTTTCCAAGGACTAAGTCAACTGGCAAGCTTATAAAGAATCCAAAAAATTTAATCCAAAATGAAATCGGTCTATTTGATTTTCTTGGTTACCCTTCTCGCCGTAATTTCTACACCAGCCAATGCCTCGCCTCTTGAAAAGAGGTGGACTAATCCTAAGGATTGTTGTCCTATTGCTAAATGTGTGTTTAAAAAATTTGACAAACCCACGAAAGTGAATGGGGTTACGTTAGGCAACAACTATCATGGCAACACATTCGACGGTTTTCTAACATTCGCAGAGTCATCCAGAAACAAAAAATTGCATATCTCTGGCTGGATTAATATTGATGGCGTAACCCCCAATCCCAATCCCTTCACCCAACCAACACCACCCGCCAATTCAGTTGAAGGATTCTATGATATTCACGTGGCCAAATGCAATACAGCCAACTCCAATACCCCCAGCGATATTGGTGACATTGCCACCATCGACTTGGACTACGAGGGTTTCAGCAAACCAATCATCACCTCTATACCTGATTCTGATTTAAACAGAGCCTTTGTATCAATCGAGACAATCAAAGACCAATGTTGCTTTGTCGTCGAAGAGTATGCCTCAGTTGGTCCACCACCTTCTGGTACTTCGGGTGCAAATCCCAAAAATGAAAGAATTCTCGGAATTGCACCAATAGAAATTGTCGAACGCTGCGACACCCGTCCTTAATATTCTTCCTCTTTCTCGTATACGCCTAGTTTTACTTCGGGTAGCAGCAATAAATAGCATAGAGTTATATTAATGCAGAAAACATAGGCGGTAGATTCGATGTTGGAATTTATTTATTAATTGTTTTAGCAATTTACACTATATTGTTATCCATTGCTGTTGTTTATTTTTGATGGAATTGTAAAAAATAAAGTCAATATTTTTTACCAGAACTGGTCAAAGTCTGAAATTATTGATAAAATTTTATTTAAACGATACATTTATTACAAGCAACGAACAAACTTTATAATAAAGCGAAGCGGCGCGAGTAAAACGCACACATCTACGATGGGTTACAGCGTAACTATATGATTCCGTTTCATCTATATCGTTATATTTATTTTATCTAAAAATACTGATTCTTCGATATTTTTTAAATATGGTTTCTGTAATTTAATTTTTACGCAAAATGATAGATAATACGTCGAATTTAAATATGCAGATTCTTTTTTTTTTGCAGTTGATACATAGATAATCTTTCGATTTCTATAGAATCCAGTTAATAATTTGCTGTCAAAACTACCTCTCTCGATTACGTGTTCGTATAAGTTATAGTTAAAATCAATTGTTACTCGAATATTTGGATTCTTCTTAATAATGTTATAAATTGTATCATTACATAAATAATTGTTATGAATAAAAATGTCTTTGATATAATTTTTTGTGACGAAATTATCATCGCTAAAAAACTTAATTAACTTCAATGTTCTTTTCTGTTCTTTTAAACTAAAGTTTTTACCAAGTTCAATTGTTTCCAGATGTGAAAATATGTTATTCCCGTCCATGTTCTACAAATATTTGTCAATAGTGATATAAATGTTAAAACACCATTTATGACCTTGTTTACATTTATTATTATTATTATGATCGATAATAAATGAAATATATGTTCAGTTAATTCCGATGGTAATTTCTTTACCTTTACTTATCCGCTTATGTACTTTATTAAATTGATCTACTTTGTTGGGATTTGATTAAATTTAGACTTTCATTCATCTTTTATATCTCAAGTATCTGTTTCGATGCGTCTAAATTGACACGATAATCTGAAATGTAATATCTAATTTATTATTATTTTTCCGAATCAAAACTTTATAGCAATTTCTTCTGGGTAGCGCGGGGGTAGGCAATAGTAAAAACTATTGTCTAGTATTACCCCCCTCCCGCGAGACCGCAGTTGAAGACTGCGAATAAAACAAAGGGAAAAAAAAACGTGCTTGTCGTTATTGTAGAACTCGATTTAAATGTTATCATGAAATGGAAAAAATCAAAGGATTGCTCTAATTGTAATCTTAAACATCGTAAATGTAAAGACGCAGAATCATCTACAAAATGTTGGAAAAAATTTCATACATTATCCATCAAGATGAATGAACTGACGATAGGTATTTTCATTCACAAGTATACTTGTACTGTCCTGTCAAATACGTGAACCAAATTGTCTATCATTCAAACAGCTTCACAGAGTATTTGGTGAGGTGATATACACTTCATTTTGAAATTTTTTATGAAAAAGTTCTCGAATAAAACAATTATTGTAGAAAAATATTCAATCAATGTAAATTACATCACGACCCTGATCATGGAAAACCTTGTAAATGTGATTCTAATTTATCAAAATATTGCACATTATGTCCACCACCTAATGATGACAATTACAGTAATGATGATAATAACGAAGAGATAATTGAAAATCCACTATTTGCCGCAAAAACACATATCACAAAAGTAGACAAATTTTCACGTTATTCTGCTCCACCAAAAATTCTATTTTTCTTTCCTCTTTGGTTCTGTCATACATCTTTTGAGCAAAGAGGAATTTTCAATTGCGGTTTTACAGGACTTTGATTTTCCTTGCTGACGATTCTATAAAATGGGAGATTATTACTTATTTACAAACATCGGATATCAACAATATTGACGCATCTTCCAACACTCCTTGCCGCATTTTCATGATAATTATTATTTCAGTCAATTTTCTCGCCACTGATATTTGAAGCTCCTATCTTTTGTCTTCCTGATTAGAATTGCAGTACTCATCATTCTCTACATACTCAACTGTATGTCGGTGTTTGTGTTAGAATCAGATGAATTCATTAATCGAAACAAATAAAAATGAATGCTTTATCATATTTATTGCAATGCCATTGGAGCTCTGCTATACCAATACATTGCACGGACGTGGTGCTGTATAATTTGTATAGTAGAAGCGCTCTTGTATCTTGCACCGAGAACTTCACTACTCCAGGAGTTAACTGCTACAACTATACAGACTAACAATAATATTTTGCTAGTAATCCCTGCATTTGTCTTGGCTTGTCTAATAAAAATACAGAAATTTATCAAGTCGCCCACGATTGTTTTGGGCGTTCGACATACTGCTCAATGTGATACTAATACTGATAACAATCTACACTTTTGAACTGTGTATGTAAAATAATTGTGACAGTGCGCTGCCACGCTCCTACAATGTCTTGGGATTAAATGCTTTTTATTATATATGCTAATAACACCGATAATGTAAAATGCATCAACGATTATAAAAGAACAATTATCATAACAAAGACTGTTGGACTTGCCTGATAAGTTATAAGTCCCAAGTTCTATTGTTCCAATACACTTACAGAAAGAGATTGAAATTTTGTACAAGTAAATGTGTGACCTTCTCCATTCTCAGACGTAACCTAGAAACGGCAACTCACTTAATTGCGCACGTGTTTTCTATTCAACAAAGTTAGAATATTTAAATACATAAAAGAACAACAATTTTGGTTGTCAAGCAATATTCGTTATAATAAGACTTATGTGAATAATATCTTTACTTCAAAACAATAATACATGAATATAATAAAATAATCATACTAATCAGTAACAAATGAATCTATTGGATTTTTTTTTTGCTTTGCAATACTATGCACTCTTCAACGCACGAATTTATCGTAATTTATTTCTATGTCACCTTGTTGAATACCGTTTCAAGTGCGACTGCTGCATCTTTATTAAAGACGGTAAAGAGAGATTTCGAGCCACTTTCATCATTGCCTTCCTCTTCTGCGGGAAAGAAGGAAGAAACAATTTCCGTCACCATTTCCTTGCTTATGTTTGATGGAACAATGAGTATCATAAACATGATGACTGAATTAAAAAACAGTAGGTACGAAATACGGCTGAAGTCATACGATCAGAAATATTGGCACACGAATGTGACAGCTAAAATCATATTATTAAAAATACTGTAATATGCAGATATACCACGTACGTGTCGTATGATGCGAAATGTATGACCAAAAATCGTATGATCCTCATCTGCTACAACCAATCACTATTCTACAATTTTTATCGCGTGATAAAACTTCGGTATAAAGCGATTAGTAGTCTATGTAAAAATCTTGCATCGAACTTCGGTAACGAGATTTTACTATTAAATTCGTTATAACGAGAGAATTTTACTATTTAAAAGACGGGGGAGCCAGAATTCCTTCAAAAATTCGGTTTGACTGTAGTTAATTGGGAAGTTGTCTGAAATTTGGGATAAAAGGTAAATAACGACATTTAAATAAGCCGTGTTATTGCTAAATAAAATGTTATTTCAGCAATCAGATTAACTCGTTGTTTATTAGACTAAGAATATATCTGAAATGCCAAGAGATAAAATCTCAAAGCCACAATACAACTGGACCTTATTATATTACAGTTTTATTTACTCTATATACTTACAAACATTTACACTAACCAACAACAATAAGCAAAATACTTTTCATATGCCAGAATCATTTTAAAAAATGAACTGATCACAGGGCGTATTCAGGTTGGATAAGTCATATGACTAATTGTGACTGTAAAGGCTTAGATAGTGCAATTAACTTGCAATCAGTAATAATGACTCTTTTACTTTTACGATAATTGCAATGTCATTCGAAACAAATATTGTCGATCACGAATAAAGTTAATACTAAGCCAAGTCAGTATTCAGTGAAAAAGCCCCCACCAAAATTGGGATACTCTATATCTGTTGATATTGTTAGTAACAGTAGGCGTCCCGTTATAGATATAGCGGCGAGAAGCATGTGCCTTGTTCGACGTAAATTAATTTGACGGCACACTTCAGCATGCCCGTATTAGTATATGCTGGACACATTAATTAATCAACAAGTCTCTGGCTCAAGATGTGAAGACCGTAATCGGAAGACGAAATCAACACGTTGTTCTATGGTTAAATTCTTAGAATTTGTCTGGAAGGTTGAGAACCTGATGATGCGTATGTTGCTAAAGCATGGAATTGGAAAAGGGGGTTTGGATATATTATATTATCTAGTAAAGTTGATGTCAGTCGCTAATTCTAGTTGGTAATCTGCCTAATCTTGTAAACTGGGGACGTGAATAACAATACGATCCGATAAGAAAACTGCCATTTTGATCAACAAAGCTGCCGACACTAATCCTGATTTTCTTTGTCTGAACTGTTGGAACGTCTATCTAGAAATTTGAAAAGAAGGACTGCATATCCAATACACCTGTAGAATTGGTGGTTGTGCATTACTGTTTAGTGAAATAGTAACAATGAAACATGGATATCATTCGATAGGGGGTGGGGTGATCAAACATTGTGATACAATGTAAGGTCCCACTTCGTTAACAAAAGAAGAACTCACACCCGTGCTGTTTAATATGCTACCAAATTCGTCCATTTTAATAATTTTGAATTAATGCTAATAGAAGTCAATGTTATTATCGATCTTATAATACCTTCTTTAGTTGGCATTAGTCAAAGACACATGAACGCCGACCTGTAAATGGAAAGTCCAGGTTCAGTCTCCTGACGTTTTATGTGGCGGCGTTCTTTCATATTGTTGCAGCGTGCCTATTTGATTATTTAAACATGATAATTATTAATTACTAATATATGTACGAAGTACTATAAATAAATCAATTGTAATTCAAAAACATGTTCCATATGTTATAATGTATCAGTGTTACACGCACTCATACCTGCATCGCATACTCTCAATCATTTGTTATTCGTGTTATACAGATGTCGCCGGAACATGGCTTGGAATATTGCGCCCCACCGACCATTTAACATATAATGTATTTCGCACAACAAAACCCACTTCTCACTCAATACCAAAATAATCATGAGGGTTAAATCAGAAGCACCCATATCATCCGATAAAGAACAAACCGAATTGTCGAATGTATCGATATTCGCATCAGTCAAAGATAAATTGGACAAGTTGGAAATAGCATACCAAGAGACAATGGAGTCTATCATGAATCAATCTATCCCGCCCGCTACAGAGCTACTAGTTGCAGCCGCTCAATCTATCCCACCCGCTACAGAGATATTAGCTGCAGCCGCTCAATCTATCCCGCCCGCTACAGAGATATTAGCTGCTGCTGCTCAAGTCATACCTGAACTTACAGTCTCTCCGGGAGAGAAGACTGACGCTGGAAGTGGATTGTAAGTAATGTGTTGGTATACATAAGTACATATATTCATGTGGGTTGTTTATATGACGGTTCAACGGAATCATAATATTCTACAATTGCCCAAACAACTTTTCAACTTTTACATTGATATTATATATTTACTAACCAAGTATCTTTTTCGTATCTAAAGTGTTGGTTACTTCAAAGACGTTATCGACCACAAGCTAAAACCAAATCCCCGCCGTCGGTCACCTTCACAGGTCGTGTCTCCACCTCAAACAGATGTAATTTCAGTTTCGGTCTCTAAAACCACATTAACGCGTGACCGCAAGGGCAGTATTAAAGGACAACGGCATGTAACCGAAGATGAACTTGGCACTCCAGTGAACATATACTTGGAACACAGAGATCATTTGGAACAGGACAAGAAAGCAAGAGTTGATCTAGATACAAAGTTGATAAAGGAGGATTTATATGTTCCCAATGTTTCTCCTGATGCTGCTGCTGTTAGTCCGACCTTTGCTAAGACTCCAGAGTCAAGTGGGCCTAGTACTCCAACTAATACGGACTGGGATTTCAGCATCTGGCTTGGAGATGGAATGAAAAAGGAGTGTTTCTATGACTGGTATGGAATGGGAACACACGGAATAATGTACACTTCATTTGGAGCATCCCATGGACTGGGAATCGTCTCTCGATGAGTGTGTCGAAAGCAGAGAAAAGCAACAACCTTTTGGTACCAGCAACATATATTGTATATTTTGAGTCAGGAATCACACATTTTGGTTATATATCTGATTGTCTATATTGAATTTAGCCGCAATCAGCTTGAAAAAAAAAATTTGTAAATAAAAAGTCATATAGATTCGAATAAACAAGGACTGTAGTAAATATTCGAAATGTATATATTAATATGTGTGCTATATCGCATGTGCAAGAATTGGTATCTTGACGATGCAACAGGCAAAAGTGAATCGAGCGATCAATCCGAATTCAAAAATGACACCACGGGCCATTGATTTTTACGTTAACCAAAGAAGGTTTAGTTTTAAGAGATCGGCGCGATCTGATTTTCACTCATCACAGTCTCCTATTGCTTGTGTTACATATAGCAGTGGAGTGTACTTAGATACAAGATTACGGATTCACGCTAAAAAGCTGATAACTATAGGGTACGATAAAGAACTGCTGCCATTACATTTGTCACAGAGAGGGAAAAGCATATTATTCAAGCACTTGTTATTTATTAGATGGGAACTTATTATTATTCTGAAACGATAATAATAATTACGATTTCTTATTATTATTCCCAACCTTATTATTAATACGGGGGACTGTAACACAATTACGTTCACCCCCTGAAAAAATTTTTTTTCCCTCATTATCATGTTGCAGTGTGTGGCATCATTAACTCTGTCTGGTCTGGCTGGGATTCTACACGCAGAGGCAGAATATCGTTTGTCAAATCACCAACGAACTAACCGCAATTTAATATCTTTCAATTATCCAGACAGAGATGACGGCACTGTATGATGTGGCTCTCTCAATATCCTCGCTTTTGGCCATGTTCACCTCCACCCTTGGGTGGTTGCAACCTCAGTCACCGTCTTGAGCCCGTAAAGCATCTGCAGCGCCAGTGGTTTTTGTTCTCAAGACCGCGCACGTCAATAGCTGCCACACGACCCTTGAAAGATCCCAGGCCGCAGGTCCCATACAAGGTGCTGAACGCTGGTACTTACGTTTAGCAAGCAGGTTAGTTCTACCCTACTGATGGCATGCACAACAGCAACAGCAGGAACAACGAATAAATAAGCAGTTATGTCGACGAACCTCAAACCACAGAGGCAACACTAAACAACAACAGCATATCATCAACAACAACAAGGCAACAACAGGAGCAGGAAGGAGCAACAGCAGGACAATGGAAACAACACCACGCGACACACACGTACGACATCATCCACAGCATCAACGAGAGTGACACAATTACAACGCGTCCCGATCCGAGTTATAGTAATAGGTCTGTATTATTCTCTATATCCTTGATACATGCAAATCTGACTCTGCGTGTAGATGTCGAGTGTGCAGCCTGAATTGGACGCAAAGAAAATAAGCACTTTAGGCAGAAATATCGCTAGGAATGGATCACATAAGTTACGTAGCGACACGAACGTAATGCGATTTTGGGACGACAACGGATGCTGCAATTGTCGCGGTTCTGGCTGGCAGTATAAAGATATGTTAGGATATCATGACCTTGAACGGGAAATACGTTTTGATTGACTGCTTGTAATTAATAAATTAATGTTTAACAACATAAAATCTCCGGTCAGTTTATGTGCTGATATTTTAGTGTAAAATTTTTGTGACGCGCACTGCAGGTCTATACTTTTGTATCTAAAACCGTCTACCGTAACCAAAAAAGCTGCTCGCTTCTCTTACAACTATTTTTGCACTACTTTAAAAGTAAAATGGAACTCCTAACGCTAGCTGATTAATGTAGCGTTATCGGGTTTTTGTACAGCACATGGTTAACATAACATATTTTAGCGCATCTTGACGTAAAGCGAGTGGATAGTTCATGAGGACTGCATTTAAGACCAAACGCAAGAGTTCAGAGTTACCCGTAAACGGCAAACATCGGGTATTTTTATCCCCAAGTAATTTTATCTTTTATTAAATTAGCCCAGGGCTTAATTGTCCTATTTCCTATTCACCGCTAATTTTTCTTTACGCTTTTTCTAAATGGCGCGCCCGGGAGGATTTGAACCCCGGTTACGGATGATGCTTTCATAGTAATAGCAAAACAAAGCTTGCAAGCTGATTGGCGAAGATGCGAACTAACTTGAAGAACGCTTTCAAACCCAAGGACACATCGTAACAGCAGCAAGGAACAACGATCATGGGCACCATTCAATATGACTGTTCATTATGTCACTTGACTAGAAATGGCTGTGTTTCCGCGTTAATTGAGGCTGAAGGGACATGATGATCTCATGTGGTTTTTATTTACCTCTATGCGACGAGCGATTCTATTGCTTTCCACAACACGATAAGCCGCTTCTTATTTTACATAAAATATCTGTTGACTATTACTGCGCCGGGCTGTGAATATTGTGGCTTAAGCTTTCTTCGTGGCGTCAAAGTCACTGTGGCTTTTATTTTGTTGTAAACAACATTAATATTAATTTGGTTATATTACATTTTCGTCATTATGAGCTTCATCAGCCTCAGCGCAAAAACGGGATGAGCGTTTGTGCATTTGTTGAACATTACATTGAGCCTTAGTAAAATGCATAGGATTGTATTAACCAGCGTACGTTGTCACCCGAGTAGTATGAGATACCGACTCTGAAAAGTAAAAACGGTAAACACGAAAACTCTTATTGCCCTGTTTCATCATCAGGAAAACCCACCTCTCGCAATCGCCAGGTTTTGATCTACAATATATTCAACGAGCGTGAATCACGTGATCACACGAAATTCCGGTGATTCTTTGTATTTTTCAACAAATCCACGAAAATGTTGGCATGTGTCACATAAATCAGTTCTTGGGACTCATGATTTGAATATAAGGCGTTAGTTGGTGCTATAATGTGCAAAATGCGTAATATTTTAATAATTTCACGTTTTCGAGACCTGCAATAAAATCACGGTAGACCGATTCGGCTGGCAAGAGTGTAAGCGATTGAGTAATTCGGTTGACATTTCTACCAGGACTTGGTAGTCCATGAATTTTTGGAGAAAATTCTTCACGGTTGTAACAATGGATACATCGATGGTTATTTTGGTTTTCCATCGTGGCATTCGTTTTATGTTACCATGGACGCGTGGTATTATACCATTTGTCGCCAAGTGTTTTCTAACGCTTTCGAAGTGCGTGCGACCAATTTCTAACATGTTTAAATACGTTCTCTGACAGAGGGACGTATTACGATCTCAATAATAAATAATAAAGGTTCTTTTATTAGTACGCGTTTTCTTTTTAGACGTCGGCTGACAGTTATTTCCCCGCCATTTATTGCTCCATTAAAAATATGTCTTGCTCAGAGCTTGAAACGCTTCACGTAACTAGGCAAATTTTTCTTTCAGAATCTTTTTAAACAACCACAATTGCAACCTGTTTCCAGAAAATTCATGGTTTGATCATATTCGCTAGAACCATCATTCTTCATATACATGTAATCCTACATTGATATATAATTTTTGTTACTTTTGGGAAACTCTGATTACCACTAACCAGGAAGCAAAATCACACAGATGACAGATTTAATGATGACAGTTCAAAGAAGAAAGCCATTCTTTTTTTTTAATGAACAAAGACAATCAATGAAGTGTCAGTTTTTTTGTTGTTTTTTTTTTTTTTAGTTTTTTTTTGGGGCACTTCAAAATCCATTAATGTAGTACATTCTCCACAGCTGAAACAAACCTAGCTCCATAACTGACCTAATACTAAGTGAATGCAGTCAAGTTTATCTCTAAGATTTAGAGAGCAAACCTTGCAAGCAAGTGAGGATGCAAAAAAAATCCAGAAAGTTAGGAACCAAGACCGGATAAGCTGGCCTAGACTGAGCAGCAAACCTAGGAGCATTGGCCAAGTCCTGGAAAATGAGTCAATGACCTGGTGAGCAAGCCAAAATTGAGTGAATACATCAAACCTAAAAGGGAGTCCACAAGCACGAGGCCTGGGTAGCTACCAGAAGATTTCTGGATGCCATGCTTACATTGAAGGCATTGCAATGGTAGTCTTCTTAGATTTTGCTTGAGGCTTTTATCAAGATATTTTTCAAAGCTGGAGTCTTTTCTTTGCTCATGTGATGCTGAAAAATGTGGTATATTATATTGGGTATAGTAATTGTTACGGTCGGGAATTAAATGGGGGTTTGGGAGAGCGGTTTATCTTTTGCGTAGGTGTGTTCGCCGACCGGGAGATATTACCAGGTTTAGCGCCCTTACTATTACTACGATAGCTGTATAGTTAATTATGTGCGCGCTTTTCACTCCCTATCCGAGTTTCGAATACTCGTGAATACAAATAAGGGTACCGCTAATAGAACAATTATTCTATTAAAGAATCGAAGGGGAATAATATTATTTAAAATAAACAGGGCCATCTTCGATTTGGTTGTCGACTAGTCGGTGTCTGTCACTTGTCTTTATTAAACTGATTAAACAATAATCGTCTTGATAATAGATTATAAACTCTCGTTCCGTTATTCACTTAATTGATCTGCAGAGCTTAAGTGAGCCGTTTATTGGAGTGTCCGGTCTAATAATCAATACAGTCAACCCTTTTTATAGTCACTCTCTCTATAAGCACACCATGTTTGAGAACCAATTACTATTGAACTTATAGGAAAAACCCACAACCACTTTATAAGCACATTTTCAACAAAAGTTGCCTTGTTCCCGACAGCATGACTATAGAGAGGGTTGACTGTATTTCGGCGATGAAAGAATAAATATGTATTTGAGAAAAATAAGGATTTCGGGAGTATACTACTAAGATCAGTAATATTCTTTCAGGAGCGCCTAACCCCATTTGGCCGAGCCAAATCTCCAGCCCCCCCCCCCCGACGCTTTGCTGAAACTAGCTAAATTCCTAGTGTCGATTATTACCTGCTCTCCCGTGATATTCGGCACGACATTATTATTTGAACCAGATTTCCCAAATTATTCCAATTCACTGCAATTTGCCCACCTTTGTTCCCAAGTGGCACTGCCATTGAAGTTGTAAAAACATACTGTGAAGACATTATGATGGCACCTGCAGTTGCAGAACATAATAAGATTTGCAAGTGTAAAATGACAAGACTCTGTAAGTAATGATTACAGATAAATGTCAAGACAACCTGCAATACTAATACTAATACTAATTATTATCTTAGTTCTTGCAAAGTAATTTGAATGAAAATAAAATAATCGACAAAGGCCCTAATACTAATGGCACACTTATTTTGATTTTTGATGGCAATGAAGAGTCTTCTATTGAATTATAGTAAGCCAAGCTAAGGATGTGATTTTGTGAAAAGCTTCAATATTAATATTGATGATTGTGACATACAATGTTCAAAAGGCTGGGTTTACAAATTTAAAAAAAGAATTATTTATAAAATAACTCCATGGAGAGGCTGGGAATGCACAAGGTTAAATCTGCAAAAGGTGTTAACCAAGTATGATCTTGAGCATATTTATAATGTTGATGAGATGGAACCCAACCAAACACTAGGCGTTAGCAGCATACCAGGTACACAATGAACCTGGATATAACGAAGTGGTCCGTTCCAACCTTTTTCTTCGTTATATCCAGGTTTTCGTTATATCCGGGCAGGAAATTCTATTAGACAAGGTTTTGGGACACCGAAAAAACTTCGTTATAGTCGAAATTCGTTTTATCCAGGTTTCGTTATATCCAGGTTCACTGTGTAATACTAATAAAGTTTAAACTTGAGTTGTAATGCTACTGAGACACACAAGCTCGAACCTCTCGTTATTGGACAATATCAATTTTTCGTGACCGTTGGTCTCAATCAAAAAAAATCAATTTGTGGATAATGCGAGTTCGCATTTGGATCGTTCGCGGCTTAATAATTCCGACGAAACTGTTCAAAACAGAAATACAAGCAATCTCGCCGATACGATGATGAGGAATCAACTCTAATCCAGTTATCAAACAAAAGTGGCGCCGAAGATAAATTAACAGACGGTACATTATATTATCTACCGCCTAATACTACGGCACACCGGCAGCCATGGATGCGGGTATTATCCACAGTTTTAAAGCCAATTACGACAACTATTCTGTCGTCATTTGATCAAACAATTTGATGAAGGAGTACTGACAGCAGGTAAAACTATTTTGTTGGCATCTAAGAGTTATATACTGTATGTATTACTTATTTTTTTTATTTCTTTTAGATCCAAAGTAAATGTGAAAGAAGAATTAAATTTATTGCTGCATTGCATTGGTGTAAGACTAGAATCCTTTCATCACCAGTTCGTGAGATTATTGATGCAAGTCCGGACTTAAACAGTGAAAGATTTATTGAAAACCATCTCGATGTTCCTGTCCAACGGAGGAACCATTATCATTTGAACAAATTGTTGATTTAGTCAATGCAGAAGATATAGAATATACAAGCGATGACTCTAGCGAAGAGGTATTACCAGTACAATTGAAGGAAGCTCAAATAGGTTTGGAGACTGCTATTAACTTTTTCGAGCAGCAATCAGACGATGTAGGTCTTGATATCAAAGACTTCCGTGTTTTCCAAATTTACTAAATGTCAAAGAATTTCGAAAAACAACTGACACATACTTTGGAAGTTAGGTTAAGAAAATTTCGGTATTTATTTCGGTACTTGATTTTCTCATATAATTTTAATCACATGACCATACGCAAACCTTCTATACAGTCAATCACCAGTTTTGCGTGGTCCCGACAACAGTGTGACTGTAGGGGAGGTCGACTGTATTAGCCTTTCAATTTTTATGATACAATAACTGGATCCAGTAGAAAGTACAACTTTCACATTACGCATGCAATCATTAAAAAGTCTACTAGAACAAATCATTCAAAGAACTCACGCTATAATGGAGTTCATGGGTTGTGCCCAACTTTCCATTATAACGAGCTATCGAAGGTCCTCGTCACGCGTTGATAATCGAATTAAACTCCACGAGATAGTCCGATCAATATAAAATTAATTAAACCGAAATCCTCAGCAAGATTACTGGTCTTTCCAAAATACGCAAAGCGTCCAGAACAAAAATTTGCCATATGTAATAAAAGGTTGAAGGATTGAGCAGACCCTTCTTTTGGAGGCAATTGAAAACGACATTACTAGTGGATAAGACGACAAGGAAATTTAACCGTTTCGACTTGAATGCGAGAATAAACTATACCAAAGCTTTATCCCTTGTAGACTTCGACTATTTTTGGTCGTGTGGATCAGAGACCATTTTTTTCGAGATGATGTGTTGGTAGGGAATAATGTAACCGCTTTTGGAGCGATAATCACGCCTCTTACTTAAAAGGAAATGGTAAACGTCATGTACAGATTCTCACGCAAAAACCTTTGCGCAACGGAGCAATGGTTTGAGCAAAGAGTAAACTGGATGTGGCTGCAGGAGAAAGAATAATTACAGAGCGTAGACTTGTACAAGCACATAGTTTCGACATGTTAATTGTCTTTGAGAGAGAAAACCAGCCATGAATCAATATGTCAAATGACCGACTTCTTATTGATGATACACCGTCCCGCATTTTATTCCGGCGCAGACAAAAATGGCCAAATTTATCGTGCATTAACAAGGACATAGCTTTTAATATTATCAATGGTGGGTGGCATTGTACCTGATATTTCAGCCATTGCGTAATTAAACAAGTTGGTTTGCCAATGTCCGTTATCAACGACAAATCTTTGAGAGTAACACTAACCCAAAAATTGGAATTTCCATCAACAATACGAATATTGATTGTTCATTCACGACGCATGTGACCGTGGACCTTTTTCTTTGTGACCATTCCTGATTGACTATATATGGGCTAGTTGATTATGTCGTTAGAAAATATAAAACTCCAGTTGCTCAATTACTATTACACACCCAACATTCTTTTTTATTGAAAAATGACAGAGCAATGTGAGTGTCGCCCAATACTCAAGTACTTCAAGCCACGCCAATTTATCACTCTCTCATCCGTCTGTTAATGTAATCATTTTCTTTTACTACATTCTAAATGTTCACATATTTTTTCAATTTGTCTATTATCCCAGCCGCTGATCAACTTACTCGCCTAAAAATTGGCTTAACTAATCTCCTACACATCCCTCCTCAAAAGCTCCTCTCACCACCTTCGCAACCGCGGCGCGCGAGTGTAGCGATAATAATACGAATACGACCTCAAAAGCCGTATACCGCTGCTCAAATTCCCGTGTTCACTCTTGATGACTTTTTCAATCAACCCTGGATATCTCGAGGTGACCCGGAAATCTTGTACATGAAGCGTGCGTTAAGAGAAGGGGATCGATGGAGCGGGCAGGTCGCATTCCCAGGCGGAAAGCAAGATCCAGAGGACAAGGATGACTTGGACACGGCAGAACGAGAGACATTTGAGGAAGGTAAAATACTGATTTCATCTACGCAGAATACACAATTAATATAAAGGAAAGAGGAATGGGTCGTATATTGCAAAGCTTTTACAGTTTTTTTTTCTCCTTCCTCATAATATTAGTTGGATTAGATTTGGGAGATTCGAAAAAATTCATCTGTGTCGGTGCATTAGACGATCGAGAGGTTACAACTACTTTTGGAAAGCAACTGCTGATGATCTTGTGTCCTTTTGGTAAGCGGAATAGATGAAATTCGACTCTAAGAATCGTTTCCTATACCCTTGAGAAAATCAGTTTCCTAACCATTGCACTTTTGCCTACAGTTTTTCTGCAAATAACTCCCGACGATCTTCCAATCGAAATATCAGGTTCAGAAGTAGACTCTACACAATGGATCCCATTGCGCATATTCTTTGACGAAAAGTTGACCCAACTATGGAATCCAGTGTCGGTCGACATTTCATCTCGTCTTGCTCCGAATTCTTTATTATTACAAACTGTATTGATGACCCTAACAGGTCGATTGCATTTCCATTGTATTAAATTGCCGTTTGTCGGCGGCGTCAATGGGACTACAAAGATGCATTTGGATTTATGGGGATTGACTCTGCAGATGACAAGTGATTTAATTGATTTAATGTTCCGTGAGAATGAAGCACCACAAAGGCGGTTAGATGCAATCAGGCCGAAATTTGATTACTGGGATGTCAATTTCTTTACTTGGTGTTTTTTACGAAATAATAGAATATCATATAAAGACAAGAAGTTGGATCTGGCAAGGAGGAGGTTGGTATTATCAATCAGTTACGCGATAATTGTGTTATAAACTTGTGCTGATTATGTGACATTGCGTACCTCTTGCTTTCGTTCTCTTCTAATACAGGGTCAGTTGGGCAGGCGGATGGTCAGACTACTACAGTGCATTACGGAAAGCTTTGTTAATATGCATCTTTGTCCGTACCATAGTCACTTTATTTTTATTAGGAGGAACCTTTCAATATTTTTTCAAGGGGTAATTAAATTTATTTGATTAATCTGACTTATAGATATACAAATTTTTAAAGTGATATTCCCTCACCTTCCCATCTTAAAGACAATCCACGCGAAGACTCCGCATATTAGCGTCCAGAATAATGAATACACAAAAACATACTAGTAAATAACTTTTTGAGGAAATCAAATTTGGTTAATCTTATCAATCAATGTTTACTTGTATAATTTCACCTCACCCACATTTGCATTCGGCTATCGTCATGATGATAACGTTTCCTATCCCTACTTCTATTTCTATTCCTATTTTTCTTCTTATTCTTTGCTTGTTGGCGGTCTTCCCTGCCAAAATGTCTATCTTCATCACGATAATATCCATTATCGTGTCCATAACTAACATATCTGTTACGGTTACTATCACTACTATTATCATGGCGTCGCTCTTTGTAATAGGGATCACGACGCCATTTATATTTGTAATCTCTTTCATGCCATCGGCTTTCATCAGAAGTCGATACACTTTGACTACTGCTGTAAGACTTTCTTCCGTCGCGCCGTTGATACTGCTTACGATCATCGCTCTTCCGAGCACTACTTTGCCATCTTCGCCTACCCCTGCCCTGTTCGGCCTTTTCATTTATCCTGCCATTACTATTCACAACTGTAGTGGCGACCGCCAGCTGATCTACATTTCGCGTATCCACGACCGTTTTCGTGCTATTCATGCTACCCTGATCCTGCCTTACTGCCGTAAGAGGATTATAAGGATTGTTCTTGATAAAATAACTAACATTTGTTTCGCGTTTTATTCTTTCTAAATATGGTATTACGTTTATTAAGTCACAGTCAATTCCCTCGTCGAATCTTTCGTTATCGAATTTAGTTAAATGTATAGCGTTGTGTGGTTGTAGTTGAGTCTTTTCTGTTGAATCATCAATAATGATTGTATTAGTTTGATCCCACTTTGGCTTTGTTGCTGTTGTTACAGTATTAAAGTTAAGGTGCTGCTCCTCATCGTCTGAATCGCCATTTAATTTCTTCCAAACAAGCTCGAAATTCTTCACGGTTAAATAATTGATACCATATTGTGTTGGAGTCAGTCCAAAGCTGTCTCTATTCCATACTGCTTTTAGTCTGTCCACATAGCGAGGTGGAAACACGGTTTCTACCATCAAATTCACATTTTTCGGCATGGCAGAGGACCACACCATGACCTCAAAAGAAGAGGAAAATAGGTAATCCAAAAATTCGATCAAATATGGGCGAGGTCTTATGCTTTTAGGCTTGACTCGAAGGAGAAGTGTACCATTAAGATCAAGAATTATTAATTTTGGAATAGACCTTGACTGTTTCTGTGATTCCAATGAGCAAATTGAAAGGTATGATGATGAAGGAAGAAGTGGTGGGCCGTCATATATCTTTACTTTTGCGGCTGGAGATATCAAATCAAAGGGAAGAAAGTGGACGCTGAATGAATAGCACAATATAAGAGGAATAGCATGACTAATGCAATGGATAATGGTTCAATATTCGAATTGGTCAACTACCATTCCCGGTTCGCTCTGCAGACGTTCTGCCTACAACATTTAAGCACAAAATAATTAAACCCCAATAAAACAATATAATTGCACGGAAAGGATTTGTCACGAACCTGAGTTGTCGACCATGTCTCCACGAACGACAATATCGTTACTGCCTTGTCCTTCTAAAGGCATTCAATCAATTATTAACTGGGTCTGAATAAAGAATTTATGCTTTGTTCAATTACCATTGGCAGACCCAGAGTACGTGGTATATCGATATGTAGGACTCTCTTGTATCTGGGATGTCATAATAACAGGTAAACAATAATAATAAGTGTGAAAATTGGTAGTCTTTAAATGGAACTATTTTGACACGTGCCATTTTCGATGTCGTAAGCGATTGACAGACAGACTTTGGGTTTTGGGTTTTTTTGGCAACAATGGATCGAGACCAAATCAAAGTGTATGTTAGTACAACGTGTCTACTCACAATGATATTCCTTCTCAGCTCTAATTCAGAGACTTGTTAATATCCGTAGCTTAGCCACAGGCTCGGCGAATGGTATGATTGAAGAATTGTTCACGGGAATAACGAAGATTAATGGAAAATACGGTCCTTTTGATATGCTGTTGTGTGTTGGTGACTTGTTTGGGGACGCTGACGAAGATGTAGTTAACGCTGTTTTGTCCGGAAGCATTCACGGTAAGTTGAGGTCTTGGTAATCGCAAGTCTGCATCTGAGTAAGGTTTCCTATGATTGGCATTTTTATATTGACCATATGTATATAGTTCCAATAATGACGTATTTCATGCACGGAAGATACCCTCTACCAACTGCAATCAAAAAACGGATTGACGATAACCATGGAGAAGTTTGTGAGAATTTGTTTTATTTAGGTAAAGATCAGGTTCTTGATACTAGTTAAGATAGAGCTATGCCGAAATTCTCTTTGATTCTACCTCCAACTCTTACTCCCTCCTCATAATCGACACAAAAGGTGCCCACGGTATAATGACGACAATCAACAACGTAACAGTTGCCTTTACCAGCGGCATTCTAGCTTCCCCTGCGCCCGCTCTTCCCACAGACGTCGATATTCTCCTGACGCATGAATGGCCAAAGGACATACAACTTCTATCCTCACATAAGATTCCGCAAAACATTGTTGGATCAAAATTTGTGGCTGATCTGGCGATGTACGTACGACCGAGATATCATATTGCTGCCTCAGAAGGAATATTTCTACAACGAGAGCCATATAAAAATATTGGAGCGGAAGAAGAAAAGAGGGTATTACAATTATTGCACGATGACAAAAAAGATTTAAGGGAGAAGCAGAGTGGAGATGAAGGAATGAAGACGAGGCGAAGATTTGACCATGCTACATGGTTTGTTGGATTAGCAGAAGTCAGGAATACACACAAGGAAAAGGTGAGGCGTGTGGTGTGGTTGGGAATAGTATTATTGGAGAATTGTCATCATGATGACTTAATTCTTGGATTGTATCAAGTGGTACTATGGTTTCAATTTAGTTCCACTGTCGCAATTGGATTCATCTGCAGATATATTACGGCATCCACCAAATACAACAGAGTGCCCGTATCTTTTAAAACAATCCGAGACGCCTGCAACTGGAAAGAAGAGAGATGGTGGCCGTGAGGTAAAGTGTTATTGTACATGCGCACATATCGCACATCATTACACGGACTTATTTTTAGTATCTTTTATTAGGAAGGTGGACCGGGAAATTATTTGTGGAGTAATGATATGCAGGCGAAAGAGTTTGATAACAAGCGAAGAAAGAAAAGTTGGTTACTTTCGTTATGACATGCTTCAAACCTCATATCTTTTACGCGGGAAGCTAATCAACCCTTTTTTATTCCACGCTAGCCCTGCCGCCAGAGAATTATGTATGTAATATATGCAAAACTCCAGGTCATTGGATAAAAGAATGTCCAGAAAGCAAGTCAATCAAAGTCCCCGGTCCTGAATATACTTGCAAAGCATGCGGAGAAAAAGGGCATTATCTTTCTGATTGTAAAAACAGGAAAATCACTGCCAAAAGAGATAGTACGCGTTTTTCTAAATCAGGTGAATGTCATTGATCTTTCAATTGATTTGTCCTTTACTGATAAATATTTCATTCGTAGCCAGCGCTTGTTGGTTTTGCCTATCGAACCCGAGAACTGCCAAACAGTATGTTATCTAAGTATTGCGTTATCGAGCGCGTTGTTGTTTGTCTCTTGCGTATCTTACCCTAGCTCATTCTGCAGGTTAATTGTCACTGTTGCATCAGAGATTTATTTAACGGTAATTTATTTTTTTACCTCGACCATTCTGTTCACATGTATATATGCTATTGATTGCTGACAACAATTTATTACAGTTAGCTAAAGGTAGTCTTATAGATACGACGGACAGTTCAATGTCACTAGTACCAGGGGGTGGTCATGGACTTCTCGTAAGTATTCCTCTCACTAGTGTTGGCGTTAACATCCAATCATGTCAAACTACTGGCATTTTCCTAATCGTACTCGAATCGTTCTTATTCCCATTCAATACCTATAATGACATTCGTCGCTGAACATACGTACCTACAAATTAGATCTCAATTGCTCATCATGGAACTTTCCGAGAAGCTCCACTAGAAATTCAAGTAAACCTCTTAAACGAATTAGAAAAATTTAAATCTGGTATCCGACGCATGTATGAACACTACGGCGCTGGAATGGTCGCATTTGAGCTTTCCAAGCCTGGTTCGCATCAACATGCGCATATGCAGGTGGTACCAATACCATCAAAATACGACTCGAATAAAGTACGAATGGCATTTATAAATGAAGCCGAATCATCCGGGTGGACATTCAAACAGCTGCCGTCCGTTCTCCCGCAGTCGTTTTTTAAAGTTGATTTGCCGGACGGATCGTCTTTATTCTATGAATTGAAACAGAATGAGATCTTTGATGCACAATTTGGACGGTAATAATAGCTGTATTGAGGGATTTGGTGAATTTATTTGAATCTGTTCTAATCTTGATTTCTGATATTGCAGGAAGGTGCTCGCACATTTGCTTGGCGCCCCGGAGCGTGCTGATTGGAGGGCGTGCGTGACTAATGAAGAGAGGGAACGGGAAGATACAAATCGGTTTAGAGAAATATTTAGAGAGTACGACCCTATTGAGTATTTGAAATTTTAAAGGATAAAGTCAATAATAATAATAATATTGTAACAATGCTATCAGCAGTAATTGTTGCAGGCAAATGACAAAGAATGCTCTCTTTAATATATAAAGAGCTATATTAGTGAATGGACATTAATCATTACTAGAGTGATAAAGAAGTTGAAAGTTAATTAAAACTGTTGCTATCCAAGAAAAATGCATGTTTTTAATGGCTTAAAGCCAATTCGCATATATAGTCGATGTGATAGACGAACGTGTTGCACCCATCAAGCTTTTCGGTCTAAGATAATAATAAGTCACACTACTTGTATCGATTTAATTTTCCGTTAATCTATTTTGAGTATATGTTCGCGGAGCGATATTCCCCCCGTAATGTATGATAAATGTATGGAAACAAATCAGCCGAAAATGAGATCTACGCCCTTTCCTTTACACGCCTCCCGCTTTTTCTGAAGAGGCAATCACTTTCTGTTACACGAGCTATTGCCTCGCATTGTGGCCATATCTAAACACAACACGCTAAGAACATGTGTATAGTGGACATCATAACTTTGTAATTCATTTTGATGGAATACTCCTCACCGGTTTTTTGCTAAAAGACTATTTAGCATATTGGTCAATTTATCAGAAGCTAGAGTTATATCACTATGCTAATTTTTCCGCGAATTCGACATTAGCAAGTAAATATCAAATTTTTCCAACCGGGATGTTGATACTTTATTGAGATCCATCTCTCTAATCTGATGTAGCCAACACTTCAGCAGGGATTTGAAAGTATTCTTCGAAAATTTAAAAATTCATAATATATTCTCGTTTAACCAGTGGTGACTAAATTATTCGACCTGAATGTAGGATTAATAACGTCATTATTCCAACAATAGTGCTAGATGACCATCTTTAAATTGGGCCGCCTTGGATATAATCGGAGAATGAATTATGTTTGGCGTGTACATGTCAATTAGAACCCGAGATAAAGCATTCTGTTATGCAACAAGTCTTGGATAGAGTATTCTCTATTGATGAACATACGAGAAATGACATTATTACACCACGAATGCAGATTGGCTAGGACAGACAACAAATGAATGTTCAAACCGATAGTTGTGTTAAATACTATATATAGGAATATACTGTACGACGTTAAAAGTGATAATAATAATAATAATAATAATAATAATAATAATAATAATAATAATAATAATGTTGATTTGAGGTAAATCATTTCACATGTAAACAAATAGTATTGTTAGTTTGCGTATTTATGATGCGTTTAATCGATGATTGATATGATTGTTTTGTTTATTAAATAGCTAACTGAAGAATATCCGGAGATATTGACACCAGATAATGTTTGGATTACCATCGACGCGAAAATATTATTTAGTGACCACGACGCACATACAGTATTGAAAAAATTTATACGAACTAATACAGATGTAAAGTGGCTATGCAACAGTCTATACTGCCAAGTGTAATAATGGCAAACCAGTACTATGCCAGAACTCGTTGCTCTCAAACGATTTAAGAGTTTTGGTCCTTTAATCTTAGTAATTAATTAAAGTGATATTGATGCGACTGTATTTATTTTTATTTAATAGTTCAGAAATCACGCCAAGTGCGCGTCCGAGTACCGTTAAATTACTCTTTGACATGTCTTTACTCTATTTATTGAATTTCTATTAATCCTTGACTTTCTGGAAAAAAGAAAATTATAAACCACCCCTTCTCTCATTTTAATTATTATTCTTGCTTAGGATCAATAATAATTTGCCTCTTTCCACCACCAGCAATCACCTTAACCCGACTCCTCATGTCGAATGGACTGCCATCATACGCGACGAAATCCGCAATTGCGCCTACTGAAAATCCCTTATTTCTGCCCTTGCCCTCGACATGCTTACCGATCCCAAATATCTGCTCTAAGTTCCAGGAAATAAAGCCAATTGCGTCCTTTTCCGAAATTGCGTTGTTTTTCGAATTTTTGCACACCCAACCAGCATCCCATACCAAATTTCTCGCCCGGCCGGGATTTGATACACCAATACCTACCAAAACTTTATGCTCGTGCAATATCTCAATGTGTGTCTTGTTACTAATGGGGGGTCCAGTGAGTACGTTCTGAGCAGTCCAAAGTTCGGGCACAGGTCTAGCCGGGATGACGACCACTGGTATCTTTCGTTTGGCCAAGTGAGATGCCAGGAAGTAAGATTCTGCTCCTCCAACGATAACTAATCGAAGTTTGCCACCTGCCCCATCTATTTCATCCTTTAGACGGATTAGAGATGCAATCTCATCTTTGCTATGCGTATAGACTGCGAATGGTATGTCGCCTTTCGCGGCGAGCGCGTAGAAATTTGGCGACCCTTTCAACTGGAGATTATCGAGGAGGGCTTTGCGCAAGAATGCTATTTGACCGGATACCGTTGTGATCGATTCTATTTGTAAGGCGCATGAGAAAATGAGATTAGAATGGTGTTGACAGGTGAACGTATTGAACTAGAGCTCAATTATCGTTTGATTGCAAGCATACCGTCTTTGTATGGGGTACCAATTTGTGCATGTAGTGCGACTTCTGCTTTGGCAATAACTTCATTCTCGTCATCAATGACTGTCAAGTGATTTGTGGTATTAAACATATAAGTATTTGACCACTGGTGATCTTTAATCGATAACATATGCAATAACAACGGCCTACCACTATTGCTAGCACTCTTAAATGCAGCGGACACACCAGCAAGTACGCCTTTATTAGCCATCGGAGGGCTGATAATAGTAAGCACGCCCCCTTTGTATGCTTTCTCAAGATGCTTTCCGCCGAGTTTTAATCCGTCAACTGCGCGAATTATTCTCTTTGGGTAATCGGGACTCTCAAATGAATTGACATACCCATCTTGCGTTATTTGTTCCTGTTCTATTTCTGACAATCCAAGAGTAGATCCAGCGGCAATGATGCCCTAGAATGAAACACTGTGTTATAAGCTATTCCGATGATGTCAATATTAATGAAAATAAAACTTACTGGCAATACATATCCACCCTGCAAATCAACCACATCATATCCAACCGTGTCAGTTATAGTACAATCTGGCCCAATACACATAATGCGACCTTCACTAACGGTTATTGTGAGTGAACCAGCAGGCGTGGATTCCATGATGGATTCTTCGCCAACGAATATTTTACCAATGTTCTTGATTACTACCGAAGATACGATACGTTCTTCGGTATCCACAGAAGAGTGCCGTGTGGCATTGTATAACGTATATGGCTCATCTGTTGGACCGCTCAGGACAGACGAAGAAGTGTTAAACTGAGGAATCCCATCAATATAAACTTCCAATGGATAAGCTCCCAAAGCGAGTGGATGTCTATTCCACACCTTAACGGCATTGTTCGAATACACATTATTAGTAAGACAACAATATAAAACAAAGCGCAACATTGGTACAATCAATATTTCATTCTATCAAAGCTTTCTAATCCACATACCAAAACGTCAGCATCATATCCAACAGCAATTTGTCCAACACGATGGTCAATTCCCAATGCTTTAGCAGGAATAGAGGTGATGGCAGCAAGAGCATGTTGTTCACTGAGACCATAATAAGAAGCTTTAGCAGCTTCGAATGCTAAATGTTGCTGATATATATATAACACATGGTAGGGAGAGACAAACATATCCACCAGTTATGCTCACTGATGACGGATTATCTTATGCATAACAAGTAATTGTCAGTCGAACAAATACCGAATTGAGTATTGGGTGGTCACTTTTCAAAGCAACTGGAATTCCCGCTTCTGTCAAAATCTTTGGAGACTGTGCGCTCGCCTGGAAAGCTTCTTTCTTATATCCCCAATGATCAGCAAACGTGGCTATAGTGATCTGATTTCGACTGCGTTTGATTATATCTGGGACTCTATATGCATCAAGCGCATGATGAAAGGCCGTGATGTTGAAGTTAAACTCGTATGAATGACGAATCATGGCTTCGAGATCCATAGTCTACAGAGTCGGGAAAGCGCACAATAGAAAGAACACCCAATTAAGAGCCACGCCCAAGTTTGTATTGAATAACTGATCTGTAATGACCTACCTCGTAACAATGAACGTTCAATCGAACATCACCCCTCAATAACGCAACTAAGCTCTCATAGCGAAGATCTTCCGGAAAAGGAGAACTCATCTCCTCATTATGGTTTAGACGTAATGCCGTAAAACACCAATTATCTTGTGAGGCTTTGAGCTTTGCTGCCGCGTCAAAATTCTTCCTGAATAACCACGCTTCACCAAGACGCGACTTAGGCATGCCTTTTCCTCTATT